>LGRX02033958.1:0-12809 GCA_001247695.2 Cymbomonas tetramitiformis | reverse complement strand
GGTGTTGGAGGGGTCTCTGTCGAAGTCGGTGAGGGCCTTCTGGAGACACTGTAGAATGATGTCGTGGTCAAATGGCGGGTTCCCATAGCATTGCTTGCCAGCCCAATCCTTACCAAAACATGAGTCAGTAATGGTACAGTAGTGATCCAGGATGTGGTTGTCATCAGAGGAAAATAGTTCCAGGAGGAAAGGCCCATGAGTGGTGAAGTGAGGCTTGGTGTCCTCAAATTTCCAGTCAGAGCGGTCTCGTTGATCATCAGTATGTTTGACAGCACAGGCTAGATGTGTGTCCAAGGTGCTATATGTGTCCTCATGCATAATGTACTGGTTGCCAACTCTGGCAAAGGAAAACACCACCCCCCCTTTGGACACAGTTCTGGCCCCAAAGTCCACATGGAAACCCGCATCCTCGAGTGCCACCACAGATAAGAGGTTGAAGGGCTGCCCAGGTATGCAGTGTGTGCCCAGGAGCTGCAGCCCAACCATGCGCCCAGACTTCACATCCTTCTTGGCAAAGGTCACCGAGCCACTGCCAGAGGAGTCCACGGACTGACTCTGCACTACACTGAAAGTCTCACAGGCTGTGGTGTCAAAGTCCGCATTGAACACCCGGACAGAGTTGAAAATGTGCTTGGCGGCGCCACTGTTGATAACAGCACTCTTGTCCACAGCAGACTGAGTGCCACTGCCGCCAGCACTCGCACCACATGCCACCTGAGCATGGCCAGCATCAGAGGCACAACCCACATCAGATGCCCAAGCATCACAAGGCACCCAAGCACACTCACCACTTGGGTCATAGCCCAAATCCAACTCCTCAACGAGGTCATCACAGGCATCATCATAGTAGCTCTCACAGTGGTCCTCATAATAGTCACTGGGGAGCAGACCCACAGAGCAGAGGCGAGTCTTGCGAGGTGGAGAAAGTAGTCCAGAGGCTCAATCATCAGAGGGGCTGTAACCCACTCCTTCAACGGGCTGCCCAAGGCTCATGTAATCTTCCTCCTCGTCAGAGTGTCCATGGTACATGCCCTCCTCCTCTTCGTCAGAGTCAGAGGCATCCTCCAGGTCTGGCAGAGGATCACCATCATCTGAGTCAGAGCCCGAACCCGAAGTAAGGTCGGGGACTATGCAATCAGAGCCGCTGCCAGCTTGTCCAGAGATAGAGAGAAGATCAGGCATACAGCTGTCCCCCATCGGATGATAAGACCAGGAATCTCGGTCTGCAAGAAGCCGGTCATAATTAGGGGAACCCAGCATATCAACAAGTCCAGAATCACTCTCAACGGGCTGTTCAAGGTGCATGTCCTCCTCCTCCTCGTCAGAGTCAGAGGCATCCTCCAGGTCTGGTAGAGGATCATCATCATCCGAGCCATAGTCTGAGTACTCAGGCCAGGCATCGGTACCCCACCCCTCACCGAGGAACAGCATGCTTCCAAAGTCCTCCACTACCTGTATCAAGGTCCTGGTGCCCCCCCCGAGCTCAGACGCCCAGCTATGCAGGTCTACCAGCGAGGTGCGCACCATGACAGACTCCAGCTTCAGCAATATGTCCATGTCATCCGTAGCCTGCCTGATGACATTGAGCTGGTAGAGGACCATCCCAGCGCTGACAGTGTGTTCAACACCACGAGGAAGGGTAGTGCCCCTGTCAAGTATGTGGTGAGCACGAAGGAATATCTCCACAGACCCAGCCATCATGACAGAGTGCCACCGTTGTAATCCAGGCTTGAACCATAGCTGCCTCGGGGATATCTGAAAAGTGTCACCCAAGTGCTGATCACGTCCATAATCCCACTGGGCCTGTGTCCTCTTCAGGCGAGCCTTGTCAGGGAAGAAGGCAGTGAGGACATCAATGTAGACCCACGAGTCATAAATAGGCACAACCTTGGTGCGGTGACGACGGCTGAGCACAGGAGAATGCTTGTTGGGAACGTAGCAGTGGCGCTTCTTCCTGGTCCTGCGAGGAGGGCACCCCACTGAAGACAATTCCACACGAGGTGCACTCACAGTGCCCTCATTGTCCCCAGTGTACCCACCAATGGTGTGGGATATAACAAGCTCAGGCTCGCCCACGTCCGCCAGGACAGAGTAGTAATTGAATACCGGCAACACAGAGGACTGGGACTGCACAGGTACAGAGCCCCGACCACATATCCAGGGCTCGCACGGGGCCGAACTGGAAGGCAGTGACCCAGAGATGCTGAGATTACCAACCTCACCTGACCCTGAGCTCAGGGCAGATTGTGCACCGTCCAGTAATTCACATAATGATGACTCCACCAGTCCGGAGTCCTGACACGTCGATAGCTGGCCCGAGGCCGGGCAAGGGGTCAGCGAGCCAGAGATGCTAGCACGACCAGATTCCAATAGCCCAGAGCTGTAATAACTGGCATATATATCTTCACCGGTCTCGCTCAGACCAGGGTGTAAGTCAGATGGACCAGCCTCCCGAATGGCAAAAAGGACCTCACCAGCCTCTTCCAGTCCAGGATGAAACTCAGATTGCCCAGCTGCAGCACCAAGATGTTCACCAGGCTTCGGTAAGCTACCATTCTTCTCGTAGTCAGCCACCCTTTTGAGAATTGCCGCCTTGGTAGTCGGTGAAGCCTTCTTGAAGAACGCCTCCCGCTTCTCAACGTTCTTGATGTTTCTCTTTTGCTCGAATCCTCATTTGCCAAAGGCAGGCACTGCAATACATTTCATTAAAATGATTTTGTAAAGTGTTTAAAATGCATTTTGTGCTTTTACATGCTTTCTAAATTCAAGTTTTTGATGAGATGTCCAGACTGTCTGTGCACGTCACCAAAAGGAAAGAGTCCTCTGGGTCGGGAGCGGTGGGAAGAGCAAAAGGAACAGAGCTGAACAGGCGTGTCGCTTCGTGGCTACTTGTACATCCTGTTTGTGTCACGGAGCTACATGTGTCATTCGGCTCTACTGCAGCAGGAGTCACGGATTCTGAAAGTCTGAAACCACAAAAATTCTGTTGCACTCCAATTTGAACATTTCTCTTTTGCTCGAATCCTCATTTGCCATGAAACCAAAGATGAAACTATGAGGCACACAAAAGAAATCTGATCTCTGTCACTGTGACCATGTTAACCAAGCGAAGTAGTAGTCCATGTCTGTGTCCCTCAGAGCTGCCGGGTCGATGTAGTGCTGCACTGCCGAAGAGAACTGTGACCAGCCTCCCAGGAAGCACACTTTCTCCATTGCAACACCCACAGCTCGAGCACACGTCGTGGCACCCTTCCGGGTGCTGTGTGCAGAAAAGTGACCTCCTTCCGGAGGTCTGCAGTCCAGCTCGCTGAGAGCCAGACCAATCCAGTCATTTGCCACGGAAGCCTTGAAGTTCTTCGGGTCCTCGGGTAGCAGCCAGTAGGCGTCAGGTTGAGTCTTCTCAGAACTGTTCCAAGCCGTGTCACGGTGGAACTCCCAGTGCTCGATCAGCTCCTTCAACAGAGCCACCCCCTTCCAGGGGATGCACAGGCGTCTCTTCACCAGTTGATGCCGCCGTCCTTTCTCCTTCAGCAGCACCACTGAGAACTCACTGTCGCCACAATGAACGTGCTGCCGTGACAACGAGGTCCCCGTGTCCGGTCTGCCGAAGGTCACGAAGGCAACAACCACGTAGGCGAAGGCTCGCAGTAGCTGCAGCTCCTCAGGCGATCTCGGAGTCAAACTCAGCGCTGCCTGGTGCACACGTCGTACGTGTGTCGCTGGCAGCCACGTCCGCTGGGTCTCGATGTTCTCCTCCTGCACCGCCAGCTCCGCCTGGATGGTCGCCATCCCCTTCACAGCTCGGGTCACAGAACGCCCCTTCGCTGGTCCAGGAAAACGTAGGTCCTCGTGGTAGTTGTTGATGGCAGACAGGTACGGCTGCAAGGAGGTCGACTTGATGCCCCCGTCCTTCAACAGAGAGGCGATGTACAGCAACACCGTCGCCTCCGATGCTGGCAGCCACGGCCGTTGGTGCAGCTCACAAAATAAAATGCAGCGCCGCGCCTTCGGTCCGTAGTTGCCCATTGTCGTGTCCAGCAGTGCCTTTCTCTGCATCGTCACTGCCAGTTCTGTGAGCTGGGAAGGTCCCAACTCACCCCTCCACCGCTCACAAAGTGAGCGCGTGAGGAAATTTTGTACAACACCACCGCGCTTGTACTCTTCGTAGTCGCCTCCGCTGATCCGCTCGGTGTTCTCGCCGTCCGCGTCCGTTGCCTCGTCCGTGCTGTTGATGATTTTGAAGTTCTCCTCGGACAAGTCCAGCGTCTCCTCGTCGCCGTCGTCGTACAGCACGTGCGCCTTCCCGTCCTCGTTGAACTCCTTCACCACACCCGGGTAGAAGCAGTCATCGTCCTTCCAGAACACCTCGATTTTCGTACCCACGGTCACCTTGCTCGCTGTCGTACTCGTAGCAGAGCTCCTTCGTACTTCAGCAGCGTAGTAACTCACGGGTGCGCCTCGATGAAGAACATCACAGCGTCCCACTTCGAGGGCCCGAGCAGCTCGGACCCTCCCAGCCTGCTCGGAGTGAACAGGTCCCTGCGCCGTGGCATGATCACCACCTCGGTGGCCAGGGCCTCCAGCTCCCTGAACCAGGACTGTCCCGGCCAGTACGGAGCCACCACCGTAGCAGCGGCCCCCTCCTCCCGCAGCTTGTGCGCCACCTCGTCCAGCAGCGCCCACGGGGGGTTCACCCAATTGTTTCCCCCCCGCCAGTCGTACGTCAGAGAGTCCACACCTTCGCACTTCGGGTCCTTCCACGCAGCGTAGTACCGAGGAAGCTGCGCGGAGATCTCGGAAGCGAACCGGTCGACTGTGTAGGGCCCCCACTGCTTGTTGGCCCACACGAACCAGTCCCGATTCAGCCGCCAGTCGTCCAAATCCTCGCAACGCGATAGGTTGTCGGCCCACACGTTGGCCTCGCTGCGGATGTACCGAGCCTGCAACTCGATGTCGTGCAGATCCAGCAGCAGCCAGAGTCTCCTCATTCTCCTCATCAGGTCCGGGTTCCTGGAGGTGAAGTGTGACAGCATCGCCACCACCGCCTGGTTGTCGCAGTAGAGCCGTACGACCTTGCCCTCCAGCTCCTGCAGAAACGCCTGAACGGTCTTGTACACGGCCTCCAGCTCCAGGTGTGTAATGTGCCAGCTGCGCATCTCGTCTGGCCAGAAGCCTCGCGCGGGGAACTTCAGGTTCAGCACTCCTCCCCAAGCTGTCATCGAAGAGTCCGTGTGCACCTTCGCTCTCGTCGGGGATCTCCAGATCTTGCGCCCGTTCCACCTGCTCATCACAGGCAGCCTGGACCACCATTCTAAGTCCCCCCGAGCTGCACGCGAGATTTTTACCTTTGCTCCCCAGCTGCGTTTCTCTGCCAGCACGAAGTAGAGCTCCCGTAGGTAGAGCCGCGCCGCTGGTACTGCCAAGTACACGGATTGGCAGAGTCCCGTGAAGGAAGCCAGTCTCCTGGCAGGAATCCACCTCCGATTTCTCGCTGCGTCGCACAGGATCTCCTTCGCCTTGGTGTGGATCTTGTGTACCCGTCGTTCTGTTACACGGAATTGTCCCAGCTTCAGGTCCACCTCCAGCCCGAGGTGCTCCATCACTTGTGTAGGCTCCCATTGGCCCTTCTTCTCGTTCCGCCGTAGGCCAAGTCGATGAAGCACCAGTTGAACTTTTTCTCGACGCAGAAAGCCTTCTAGCTGAGAGTCGACCAGCACCAGAAAATCGTCCATGTACGGTAGTACTCGCATTCCGCTGTGACGGTTCGCGTCCCCGCCAGCACCACCGGTCCTGCGACGGACTGACCATCGCTGTCGTACTGCGGAACCGTCCCGCAGCCTCCTGATTTCTCTGCGATCTTCCGCTGCCTGTGGAGAACGTAGAGCCTCCACCATCACGCGTACGAACTTGCAGAACACCCTCGGAGCGTCGCTCCATCCGAACGGCATCGCTGAACATTGAAGCAGGTCCCCTTGCAGGTCGAACTGCATGAATCGCTGAAAGTCCGGGTGGATCCCCAGCGCATGAAAACCATCTTGGAGGTCGAAGCTGAAGCACCAGTCGCCCGGTTTCGCCAGTCTCCTTAGTTTCTTCAGCGTCTCCATCTTCACACGATTTTTCACACACCACTGGTTCAGCCATCGGAAGTCCACCACCAGTCTCCACTTGTTCGTACCCGGTTTTGGCACTAAAAAAGCGCGAGAAACATGAGATCTTCTCGTCGCTCTCGTCCAGGCACCGTTCTCCAGCAGCCTCTCCTTCTCCGCGTCCAGCCACACCTGCTGCTGCCGCGTAGCATCCCTCAGTGACACCCCGTGGTCGAACGGAGGCGGAGGCTTGCGCTTCCACCTCAACTTCACCCCGTGAGTAATCCATTGCATCACCTCGGAACTGGCGCCCGCCGCGCGCCATGCTCCCCTCCGCTGTCTCACCTGCTGTTGCACGGTGAGTTTTCCCCGCCCAGCGCCCGGAGAGGGCTGTTGCGCTGGACGGGGTGGCGGCACGCACATCACACATCGGCCGCGGGCTTTCCGCCCCGGCCCTTGCCGCCTTTTTCGGTAGGCTTCTTACCGTCCTTCTCCTCCTTGTTCTTACGGTCCTTCCAGCGCAGTTCTCGGTCCCGCGGATTCACCACCCGCGTTTCCGCGTTCGCTGCGTTCTTCGCCGTCATGCTCAGCATCGCCTTGCCGCGGTTCTTGTCGAAGTCGTTCAGCCACTGCTGCAACACCTCATCTGCCACCACGCCGTCTGCTGCCTGGTAGACTCTGTCCTCCACGAACTGCAGCTTTGCGCGTAGAGCGTCCGATCCTCCCCGTTGTGAAGAACCAGGCTCCTGCTCCAGCTGCCCGCGCAGTTCCAGCATCGTCCACCTGTTGCACAGCAACGCGTACACGCCGTGCACCGAGTTGGTAACCGCGTGGAAACGTCTTTGCCACTCGCTCTTCGACAATCCGCAGTTCTCGTTCACGTCCAACGTCTCGTTGCACTCGTTCACCACGTCGTGCAAATAAGACAGCGCTGGAGCCAGAACCATGCACTCGTACTTCATTGAAGAGTTGGACTTCTTGGAGAGAGCGTCGTACGTCTTGCTGCCGTGCAGGTCGTACAACTGCGGCATCCTCGATGTCAGTGTAGCCGGCCGCGGTGGGAACGGGTTGATCGAGGCTGCTGGCACGTACTCCAGCTTCCTCCTTCTCTCCAGAAGTTGCTCGGCGGTCTTGGCTACGGAGTCCGGGTCAGAAGTCCCAGGCTTCGCTGCCACCTTCGCCTCCAACTCAACGTTGAGCTGTGCTTGTCGTTGAAGCTCATCACGCAGCAGGCGATGCTCCTCTGCCTGCTGCCTCTGCATCTCAAGCAGCTCCCCTTGCTGCTTTTACATTGTCAGAATTTGTTGCATCAGCACGTCCTGAGTGGACGGTGCCGCCGGGGAAGGGGAAGCCTGCCCGATGTCTGGCTTCCCCGGGAGGGGAGGGAAATCTTCTGTAGACTTGCCCTTCGCAGTTCCAGCCATTTTCTCTCCCTCAAAGGAGTAACAGTGAAGTCAATCGTACTGCCGTAGCCGATGTGAAGCCGTCGTTTTGAAGTCGTAACGCCGTCTCCGCGACTTCGCTGTCAGATCTCCCGTCATCGTTCGATCGCCGTCGTACAACCTAGTGGTCTCGTCACTACCTACTCTACTGTTTTACCGGTGAAACAGGTGAAGAAATTTACAAAATCGGATTTGCAGTGTGCCTCACAGAGTACCGAAGGTACCCGTGAAGTTCCTGTTTGCAAGAGCAAAAGGAACAGAGCTGAACAGGCGTGTCGCTTCGTGGCTACTTGTACATCCTGTTTGTGTCACGGAGCTACATGTGTCATTCGGCTCTACTGCAGCAGGAGTCACGGATTCTGAAAGTCTGAAACCACAAAAATTCTGTTGCACTGCAATTTGAACAAAACAGTCCTTAGCAGAGTGCCCACGTCTGTGACAGACAGGGCACGGGACTTTGACAGCCAGTAGCTTTCGCTTCGCCTCCTCCTGCTTACGCCTGTCGTCAGCAATGGCACCAGCAGCCTCAAATTGAGTATCCAGCGCGTGGGCAGTTTGCGCTACAGCAGCGCGCGGGGCGAGTATGGTGTCGTAGTGAGATGTTACTTGGTCCGACAGCACACTCGCGGTCGGCAGGGTCTCAGGCATGAATTTGGCCTTGAGGAGCATATAGTCGGGGTGCAGTCGCACAATAGCCATGGCAGAAAATATGGTCTCAACCGTCTCCATACACAGAGGCTTGCCAGAAGGAGTAACGCGCGCGTTCGCGGAGTACTCGCGTACACGCCGAAGAGTCTCCTTCGACTCCAAAAACGTTGGGAGAGGAGGGGCAAGTCTCGAGAGTTGATTCGGTAGCGACAGCAGCTTATCCACTTGGGTGATGAAGTAGACGACGCTGGTGTTGCGTCGCAATTTGGATAGCTCAAGCCAAGCTCCGTGACCGTCAGAATGTTGTTCGTAGCTGCGAACGACAGCGTTCGCAGTGCCAGTGGTAACACGGCAGAGGAAGTCATAAAACAGTTGATTTGCTTCCTCAAGATAGAGGTCATCCCCCCTCACCATATGGAGCGGAGTAGATTCCGAAAGCAGTAGCGCAAGAGAAGGGTGGCGCAAAGAAGGCTTAATTTTCGCAAGCCACTCGTCCCAAATTCCCTCCTGGTCAGTTTCCTTGCCAGAAAAGTACGAGTCCGCGGAAAGCCCCTTGGTCATATCAGAAAGACCTGGTAAAGGACGTCGCCCACCAGCGGGCGACGAATTGAGATGTTTGTCCTCAGGGACAGTGGCGCTGAGAGCTGGGTGATTAAGGCCGCGCATATCGTAGAGCTGAGCACTCAAACCTTTCATCATTTCCGTAAGCGCCGAGATTTGCTCCTGCTGACTACTCAGCGCAATATCTCGCAAAGACGACTCGCCAGGCTTATCTTCATATTCCGGCGCGCCACCAGGAGGTGACGGTGTCGTCGCTTGGCTATAGCTCTTACTCCCTTTGACCATAGTGAATTCTCTTACGCGCAGTGGAAAATTTGCGTGATAAACAAAAATGGATCCTCACTTACAATGTAAGTGGGCCCATAACCTTTTGGAATTCAGACAGGGTTATTTGCAAAAAGCAAGCGTAAACTTTCATTGTCAAAAGATATACCAGTTCGCAGCTTGAAACGCCACGAATGTTATCGCCCAATCATTACTGATTGGCCAGTCTAAGTGAAAGTTCACTAATTAGTATGACGTGCCACTGTCGAGTTCATAACGACTGCAGTGACACGTCTGCGATGGGCCGGTGAAATATTACACACTGTGTCTTTCCGATGGTCATTATATGATCCAACGGCCACGATTAGTTCAGCAGATCTAGATCTAGATCTAAGGGTTTCATAGGGTTTCTTCAGGGTTCCTTCAGGGTTTGAGCATCCTGACTACTGTGCAAGGCCTAGACAGTCATGCTTTACATCAAACAGATCAGCAGACACTGCAGATTCCAATATGCGCACCAGTTGATGGGGTTCACACACAGGCTGGTGCACTTGTTGGAGAGGGGTGCGCACCAGTTGATGGGGTTCACACACAGGCTGGTGCACTTGTTGGAGAGGGGTGCGCACCAGTTGATAGGGTTCACACACAGGCTGGTGCACTTGTTGGAGAGGGGTGCGCACCAGTTGATGGGGTTCACACACAGGCTGGTGCACTTGTTGGAGAGGGGTGCGCACCAGTTGATAGGGTTTACACACAGGCTGGTGCACTTGTTGGAGAGGGGTGCGCACCAGTTGATGGGGTTCACACACAGGCTGGTGCACTTGTTGGAGAGGGGTGCGCACCAGTTGATCGGGTTTTGTTTTTTCCCCTCCAACATGTCTGGTTGATGCAGCTATTATGTCTTTTACTACTTCTTGTGTGTGATGGCAAAGGTGCTGGCTGTGTCAAAGACGCGCGTGACACAATTTTGATCAGGTTGCAGCTACTGAAGGCGCTGTGTCAAAGACGCGCGTAACACAATTTTGATCAGGTTGCAGCTACTGAAGGCGCTGTGTCAAAGACACGGGTGACACAATTTAGATCAGGTTGCAGCTATCGAAGGCGTTGTGTCAAAGACGCGGGTGACACAATGTAGATCAGGTTGCAGCTACTGAAGGCGCTGTGTCAAAGACACGGGTGACACAATGTGGATCAGGTTGCACCTACTGAAGGCGTTGTGTCAGTGCGTGAATGACACTGCATGCTTTCCTCCATTGCAGTTAGTTCATGTGGATCATGTTGTCATGTGATTTGTCTGTCATGAGCCCATTGCTTTGATATTTCACATGGTGATGGAGGATGGCATGCAAGAGGGGGGGAGGATGGAGGACTTAAAGTTGCCGAGGAGAACTGATGATATTAAATTGGGGCCCGATGGTGTGGCACGGATCTGGGTCCCAGGGTGCACAACCCTTGTAATAATCTGACGGATGGCGATCAACTGCGTGAAGCGAAGGTCCCTGACGTCCTCCCCGCAGATCTACCTATCCGTCCAGGCGCCTTGTCCATGTGTGCCGGTGACTTTGTGGAAGTTTATGGTGCTCCTGATCAGGTGTGGAGTCTTCACCACCTTTCACCTGGATCCTTTCATCTCCGGCATTGGCATAAACGTAATCCTATCGGCATCATTGGATTTAAGCCTAGTCCAGGCCTTGCTCATTGTCCTTAGCCTGACTCCAGGCATCGTTCACTGCAATCTACCTCACTCCTAGCACTGATTATTGTCCTTAGCATCGTTCGAGGAACCGCTCACTGCCCTCAACCTCACTTTGTGATGACTCACCGTCCTCACCTTCGCCTCTGGGCATTGCTCGCCGCCCTCAGCCTCGCTCCGGGCGTCGCTCTCCGCCCTCAGCCTCGCTCCTCGCGTCGCTCGCCGCCCTCAGCCTCGCTCCTCGCGTTGCTCGCCGCCCTCAGCCTCGCTCCGCGCGTCGCTCGCCGCCCTCAGCCTCGCTCCGGGCGTTGCTCGCCGCCCTCAGCCTCGCTCCGCGCGTCGCTCGACGCCCTCAGCCTCGCTCCGGGCGTCGCTCGCCGCCCTCAGCCTTGCCCTTAGCGTTGCTCGCTGTAGCCCTCAACATCATTTCATCGTTACGTTATTGTGTTATTGCGTTATGCTATTCTCGCAGCCACTGCTCAGTTTATGCCTATAGTGCGCGAATCTTATTCAGCCTTTCATCAGCTTATGCTTACGGAGTGAATGAAATTGTTTTTGGCCAGTCGTGGCTGCAAGTGCTCGCAGAAGCGCGGCCCAAGCTGGAGGGGTAGGCCAGCACATTGCCTTTGCCACAAACGACGTTCCAAACGTTACACCTGGGCGCACAGAGTCACTCACTGGCGGTGCATTTGAGCAGATTGGCCAATGGGATGCCGTGGTGACGTGCTTTTTCATCGACACTGCGCACAACATTTTAGAGTACATGGAGATAATTTCAAATTGCTTGCGAGAAGGAGGCTTCTGGATCAACCTGGTGCGGAGCCAGCTGCTGCCAAGAAGCTGCCACAATGGGACGCATTTGAGACTTCTGCAGGCAAAGCCACGGAGGCTGCACGGTGTCCGCGCCAGTGCGCATCTTCCGAGATGTAATCTACGCAGCGTTCTAAGATGCTGGCATGATGGCATATCTCACAAGTGGCGCCATCAACTTGCCAAAGAGGCAGCATTTTGCGAGGGGGATGTTAGGGTGTGGGTGTAACGATGGATATTTATGTCTAGTGCCTTGGGGCTTTTTCACCTGCCGGGGCACTGGTGGTTGACAGCCACGTTATGGGGTGCTGACATCTCGTTGTTAACGGGGACGGCCACTGGAATGATTTGGATGATGGGATTGTGGCTGTCCCTGTGGTACCCTTCTGACGGGTACTGCCTCTTTGAGGGCGTCGGGGATTCGTCTGCGGCTGGCTCTATTTATGTCCAGTGCCTTGAGGCTTTTTCACCTGCCGGGGGACTGGTGGTTGACAACCACGTTATGGGGTACTGACATCTCGTTGTTAACGGGGACGGCCACTGGAATGATTTGGATGATGGGGTTGTGGCTGTCCCTGTGGTACCCTTCTGGCGGGTACTGCCTCTTTGAGGGCGTCGGGGATTCGTCTGCGGCTGGCTCTATTTATGTCCAGTGCCTTGAGGCTTTTTCACCTGCCGGGGTACTCGTGATCGACACCCACTTTATGGGGTGCTGGCATCTCGTTGTTAACGGGGACGGCCACTTGGGTGCTTTGGATGATGGGATGTGGCTGTCCCTGTGGTGCCCTTCTGACGGGTACTGCTCTTTGAGGGCGTCGGGGATTCGTCTGCGGCTGGCTCTATTTATGTCCAGTGCCTTGGGGCTTTTTCACCTGCCGGGGGACTGGTGATCGATACCCACTTTTTTGGGGTGTTGACATCTCGTTGTTAACGGGGACGGCCACTAGAATGATTTGGATGATGGGGTTGTGGCTGTCCTTGTGGTACCCTTCTGACGGGTACTGCCTCTTTGAGGGCGTCGGGGATTCGTCTGCGGCTGGCTCTATTTATGTCCAGTGCCTTGAGGCTTTTTCACCTGCCGGGGGACTGGTGGTTGACAGCCACTTTATGGGGTGCTGGCATCTCGTTGTTAACGGGGACGGCCACAAGAATGATTTGGATGATGGGGTTGTGGCCGTCCTTGTGGTACCCTTCTGGCGGGTACTGCCTCTTTGAGGGCGTCGGGGATTCGTCTGCGGCTGGCTCTATTTATGTCCAGTGCCTTGGGGCTTTTGCACCTGCCGGGGGACTGGTGATCGACACCCA
>LGRX02033957.1:0-18245 GCA_001247695.2 Cymbomonas tetramitiformis | reverse complement strand
TGCAGCGCATCATCATTGCTGCGCATCATCGCCTGCGCTCCATCACTGCAGTGCATCCTTTCCCGCGCTCCACTACTGCAGCGCATCATCACCTGCGCTTCATCACGGCAGCGCATGATCACCCGCATTCCATCACTGCAGCGTATCATTGCCCGCGCTTCCATCACTGCAGCGCATCATCGCCGCGCTTCATCATCAAGAGAAGCGCGCATCATCGCCGCTCATCAATACGGCAGCGCATCATCACTCGCAGCTGCAGGACACGTCAAGGCCTATCATTGCGCCGCATCCTTTCCCGCTGCCTATCATTGCAAAGGCTATCACCGCGCTCCATCACCACATTATATTATCGCCCGCGCTCCATCACGGCAGCGTATCATCACCCGCGCTCCATCACGACAGCACATCATCGCCGGCGCTCCATCACGGCAGCGCATCATCATTTATTTCAAGCAATTCATAGCAGGGTGAGACACACATGTCAAGCAGGTTGGCAGGCCTCAGCAATGTTTCTCATTAAATTGCTATTAGTTTAATTGTTGTTTCTTTCCTTTCTCTGCCATTTCTCTTTTCCTTTCTCTGCCTTTTCTCTTTTCCTCTTTTGCCTTCCAGGCTCATTTTGCATTCTGACCTTTGGCTGAGTGAGTGTCTCCCAGAGACTGTCAGGTGACAATGCTACACGAGCTGCTAAGCTACTGTTGCTCTCTTCCTAGCTATTAGTGCTTCTTTGCTTCCTTCCTTGCCTCCGTGGCTAGCAGAGTGCCCCTTTGGCAAGCAGTCCTCTCGTGCAGCCGTCACTTGGCCCTCAATCCCCAATCCCACAACAAAGCAAACAACTCAGAGTGGAGCGGAGGGAGGGTTTTACAGAATTTGAGAGAGAAAGCCGGAGCTTTCAGGGTCAGAATTGCAACAATTGCCAGGCCCGTGAAACGCTCCCACTTTTGTGTGCGGCTTCGCGGGCCGCAACTACCTCCGATCTAATACCGCCTCGGTATAGATCGGGCCTGATCGGGCAGACTGTACCTACAGGTTATGCCCGATCTGTCGCGCCCTCCCGCGGGCGCGACTCTGCTGTGAGTCTTGATTTTAATGACCTGAATTATTTCCAAGGCAATAATTCTGAATTATTTCAAGCAATTCACAGCAGGATGAGACACACATGTCAAGCAGGTTGGCAGGCCTCAGCAATGCTTCTCATTAAATTGCTATTAGTTTAATTGCTGTTTCTTTCCTTTCTCTGCCTTTTCTCTTTTCCTCTTTTGCCTTCCAGGCTCATTTTGCATTCTGACCTTTGGCTGAGTGAGTGTCTCCCAGAGACTGTCAGGTGACAATGCTACACGAGCTGCTAAGCTACTGTTGCTCTCTTCCTAGCTAGCAGTGCTTCTCTGCTTTCTTCGTTGCCTCCGTGGCTAGCAGAGTGCCCCTTTGGCAAGCAGTGCTCTCGTGCAGCCTCTACCATGCCTCCTGCCCTGTGCAGTGGCTCACCTGGCAGTTTCAGTGATGTGATGTGCGTGCCGGCAGTCCCTCTCGCCCTCCTGGCGGCCTCTGAACTCCTCGCTACCATGAGCGGCCTAGTCATCTGACTCTTCGCTCCCTTGAGCGGCCTTGCCCCCTCAGGGCTCTTCGCTCCCTTGAGCGGCCTTGCCCCCTCTGGGCTCCTCGCTCCCTTGAGCGGCCTTGCCCCCTCTGGGCTCCTCGCTCCCTTGAGCGGCCTTGCCCCCTCTGGGCTCTTCGCTCCCTTGACCGGCCTGACTGCCGGTGGCACAATGCAACAGTGAACACACTCACCCAAGGGGGCCAGGCAGGGGCCGAAGAAGGATGCCATCACCTTCATGCGCTCACATCACGTGAGTGCTGCCGCGGCCGCTGCCATGGCTCCCGGAAGGATGAGCCTCTGCTCGGGCTGCATCTCGCAGTACCTCTCGTAGCAGTCGCTGCGCCAGTCCCCCTGGTGCTTGATGTACATGGTGTGCACCTCCAGCTGCTTCGCCGCTGTGGCCCCGCCCCGCCTGAGCGAGTGCCCGGCGTAGGCCTCTGGGCGCAGGCCCGCTGCCCTCGCCAGGCGCTTGATGCCCCCCACCAGACCCGCGTGGGTCAGGGGCACCACCTGCACCTTCCTCCCCACCACCTTCTCCACCACGAAGAGGGGGGAGTCACCGGCCTTGTCCGCCGTAGCGCCCATGAGCGCCCGCAGCGCCCACACTGGGCACAGTGCCGACCCCGGCACCCTCCGAAGGGGCACCTAGTGAAAGCGCTCCCCGCACTGGATGGTCTTAGAGTACCTCACCCTGATCCACACCGTCTCGCCATCCTCGGTGAACAACACATCATCCCGCACCAAAGCCGCCCGCGGGTTGCAGGCGTCCTCCTTGCCCATGGTGAGGTTGTCTTTACGGAACAATCCGAAGAACCCCACCAAGACCGCCGCCCACAGCGCTAGCTCTGAGAGCGAGCTGAACCCCACATGGCGGGACATGTCCAACAGGTTCTGCAAAGTGAGCGGCATGACCGGCTTTGAGGGCCGGTCCCAGAACCTGCGCACACCCTGCAGGGTAGCCGCCACCCTGAAGCGCTCCGCCACCGGCCTCCACGCGTGGCCCCGCTGTAGGTGCAATTGCCGCACCGCCGCTAAGTAGTTCTTGATGGTGCTCGGGGCGACGAACCACGATGAGAACGTGACAAACCACACCAGCACATCGTCCGAGGCCGGTAGGAGCGGCTCCAAGCACCCCAAGCACGCGAAGGCGATGCAGAACGTCACGAATGCCCTCGCCCCTGTGTTGTAGGCTCCTCTGGTGCTCCGCGCCAGCGCCTCCTCCTCGTAGCACTTCTGCTCCTGCAGCAGTGCCTGCACCACCGAGTCTGCCCTCACACCCAACCCGGCAGCGTCACCGGCTCTGGGCCCACTCGCACCACCACCACATTCCACCTGGTGGGCCCCCACTCCGAGCGCCCGCCACCCTTCAGGGCAGGCGCAGTGAACAGGTGTGTGCCCTTCCGCCACTTTCGCACCACCTTGAACACCTCCGGCATGCTCAAAATGAGCGTCCAAGTGGGGTCTGGGGCCCGCCCTCGGCCCTGCCCCCAGACCGGCACAAGGAAGGTGCGCGATGTGCCCATCTGCTGCCGCTTCTTGCACCGGAGAAAGTTCACGATGATGTCGTACATGATGGAGAATGGCAGGTTCCCCCATGCCTGGTGCCCATCGAACCGCTGCACCCGCGCATCCTCCTCCCGGCTCCAACTCACCGCGCAGAAAGCGTTCGCCCTCGATGGCGCCACGCACGCGTCCAAGGTGAATGGCCCGAACTCCATGTCGAGCGAGTGGAACTCCGCCGGGCTGAGCATCCAATCATCACGGTCCTGTCGCCACACCGTCGCCCTCATGAACGCCCGGTGCTCCATGTGGAACTGCCGCAGCTGCATCCTCGACAGCAGATCCGCCAGCTTGTTGTCCTTCGTGGTGATGTACACCGGCCGAAGCCGGATGTCGTAGCGCACGCACGTCAGGAACAGCTGCTTAAGCAGCGGAAGGTACTCTGGCGGACCCCACCACTTCGCCACCTGGCGCAAGGCGCACTGGTTGTCGATCCTGATCACCACCGTGCGGCCCTGCACGTGCCGCCCCCAGAGCACTACCGCCCACCACACTGCGAACAGCTCCAGGTAGTTGATGTGCTCGCTCTCGGGCACGCCCTTCCTGAAGGGGAACCAGGGCTTCTGGATCATCCTCCGCACATCCTCCCACGAGTGCAGAAAGAACCTCTCGTCCATCAAGCCGCCCATGCCCTTCGTGCCCGACGAGTCCGTGGCGAAGAAATCCTCCTTCACGTCCTCCCGGAACAACACCACTTTGCGCCCATTGTAGCGCCGGATCACGTCCTCGATGGTGTCGAGATCCTCCAGCACCGGCGGTGTCACCCGCACCGCTCCCCGCGTTCCCGATGCCGCCAGCAACGAGAAGCCCCTGCGCGTGTACAAAGACAGCCCCCACACCACCTGACTGCAGAACGCCAGGAGCCCCCACAGGCTCTCCAGTTGCCGCCTGCGCACCGGCTTCCGCCTCGCCTGCTAGCGCACCTCTCTTGCCGTGCGCACGATGAAGTCCACCCGGTCCTTGCTGATGGCTGCTGTGCACACGTCCCCCGAGGTGGATAATTCGACCCCTAAGAACTCCATGAGCTGCTGTGGACCTTCACACTTGGCCGAATTCACCCGGAATCCCAGGAATGAGACTAGCTCGACCAACAGCATCATCATCTCCTCCGCGGCCTCACGTGTGGCTGCCACCATGATCTGTAAGCGGAGTCCAAGTCCACCTTCACCATCCAGTACCCTGGCCGGAGCAGGGCGTAGGCGTCCTTCACCGAAGAGAGCTTGTCCTTCTCCAGCTCGATCCTCGCGTTGAGGCCGATGTCGCACGGTCGCGAGTAGTCCCACACAGGTCTGTACTTCGCCTTGCCGTTGCGGAGCTTCTCCACAATTCCCAAAGCAGAAACGCCCCACGGCAACCTGTCGTCTGCCGGGAAGATGCGCGCCTCCAAGAGCTCCTTCTCGATCTCGCGCTCCATCGCCTCCATGTGCTCGTCGCCCACGTAATTGGGCACGTGAAAGGGCTCGTCCACCTCCATCGGCCGCGGCGGCCACCCGATCCCACACGCGGCTCCTCGCACGCGGAAGTCCACATCATGCCAATCCTCGAACGCCGCCGCCATGAGATTTGCTCGCTCCGTAAGCAGCGGAACCGCTGCTCCCACGCTCTGCCCCTCCTGCACGTACCTCGCTCGCTCGTGCTCCATCGTGCCCGTCGCCTCCATCCTCTCCTGCGTGGCTCGCCGAAGAAGTCGCTCGCGGATCGCCGGCCATCTCTTCGATCTCCTCAATCGTCGGCTCGCCCCGTCCATCACGCTCCATGTCTCCGGGTCCGTCTCGGATACCGGAGCCGGCGCCACCGCGAAGGTGCTCATCGTGTCCGTCCATCCTGGTGCGGGCTCCCCTCTCAACGCCCGCCCCGTCACATCCCACACTGGAACAAAGGTGGTCGGCACAAGATGCCTCCACCAGTCCCCACCGCGCAAGACGTCACCGGTGTCGCCTCCACCGCGCTCGATCTCGATGTAGTCACCGTCACCCGGCTCCGCAGGCGTGAACTCGAATGCGTTAGCCACTGACATCACGTCGTCCTCCTCCTCGCCATCCTCGGGCTCATGGCCCTCTTCGGCCACCGGCCCTCGTGCCGGTGCCTCTCCGGCGCCCGCCGGCGCCCTCCTGCTGCTGTTGGCGTTGCCCGGCGCCGCAGCTTGCGCCGGGCTCTGCCGCCCGCATCATGGGTGCCCGGGGCACGCCGCGGCCCCGGACACGTGGTCCGCAGCACCACAGTCCCCGCACACATGCTCGAACCTGCAGGGTTCAAAGTTGCACGCCCCGTGGTTGTGGAGCGCGCAAGCACGGCGGATCTGCGGGAGCTCCACTCCCCCGCGCCCCTGCCTCTTGCCCCCCTTGCCCCCTTGCCGCCCCCATCGCGGGGGGGCTGGGGGGGTCGTTCCGCGTCTTACCACCCTTGTCGTTCTTGCCCTGCTTGCCTCCCCGCTGGCCTCGATCGTCCCCCCAAGGTCTCTTCGCCTTTACCGGATGCAGCTGTTGCTCTCGGGTGTAATCCTCGAAGAGCTCCGCGTAGCACCGCCGCTCGAAAGTCACCGAGGGGTCCTCCTCCATCTGCAGAATCAGGAACTCGTAGAACTTGATCAAATTGACCACTCCGTACTCCAGCGCGCGGTACTGGAACCAGTCCTTGAAGTAGACCATGAGGCGGTGCTGCCGCTCCGACTTCACCTTCCGCGGCACGTAGCAGAAGCCCCGCTCCCACTCCGGCAATGTCGAGCATCTCGTCTTCTTGTTCGCCGCCTCCCACTGCAGTGACCTCCCGTCCTCTCCAAGGACCAACTTCGCCTGCTGGGCGTCAAGGCTCTGCCCCGGGTACACTCGCAGGTCCAGCCCCGCAAGCTCCCCTCCCACATGTTGGGGAATCACCGGGCGTGGGGCTCCCTCACCTGCCGGCTTTGGGACCGCCTCGGGGGAGAGGGTGCCCATGAGCGCCTGCTGCAGCTGCTCCTCGGTGACAGTGCGCAGCCCCGCTGCTACCGCTGCCAGCTCTCCACGTCGACCGGGGGTGAGAACCACCCCGGGGCTCCCCGCGCCTGCCAGGATCCCGGGGTCGACCTGCGGGCGCTTGTCGGGGGCGAGGGAGAGCGTTGCCTCTTCCTCGCGAAGGAGTCGTCCAGTACGTCCTCGAAGACCACCCCTGGCTCCTTGCCCTTAACGAAAGCCTGCATCTCTGTCACCCGCACACGCAGCAGGTGGACGAGTACGCACCAATCCTCGAGGGAGGCCTTCTCACCCGCCGGCAACTCGTCGATGTCGCAGCCCTCCTCCTCCAAGATCGGCCGCGCCCACGCGAGCTCCGGGAAAGCGTGCGCCTCCAATGCCGTCCCTGGGCGCTTCCACGGGTGCTCGCTACGAAAACGCAGCAGTGAGTCCCGCAGCTTCGCCCCCTCCGCCAACACGCTGGCTCGCACCTGCTTGTGACGGTCCACCGACCATCCGTCCCGCTTCCCCTGGGACGCCGCCAGCGCCTTGTGGTAATGTCCCTCCGCGCCTGATGCGCTCGCCCCTCCTGCCGAGGCAACGAGAGCCCCTCCAGCTGCTGCCGTGGCCTTGGCCACCGCCATGTCGAGGAGATCCATCAACTGAGCGTGCGTTAGCGTGACGGTGCCTGCGGGCCCGCCCGTCGCTCCTTCTGGCGCCCCCCTGCTGACAACCAGCCCGAGCGCCCCCGCGCCCCCTGCCGGTGCCGGCGAGGCTGCCAGCCCGGCCAGCATGGTGGTGCCCCACGCTTTTACGGCCTTCATCCTCTTCTTCGCAATCGCTCGCGCCGTGGTCCAGTTCCCTCGCAGCAGCCACCCTGAAGCCACCGTAAACGCCGGGTTCGGACCCGAACCTTCGCCCTCCTCCAAGAGTCCGAGCGCTGCCAGCTCTCGGGTGGCAGCTAGCACCTCTTGCGGCACGGTCTGGAGCGGCCCCGCGATGGCTGCAAACCCCGCCGGCACGTCAAACCGCGCCGCTTCCCAATCCGACTTCGAGACGTTCGAGCCCACCACCAGGTCCCTCAGAGATTCCAACACCTGCCGTACCTCCTGGGTGTCCCAGCTCGCCCATCCCGGATCCCTCAGCGCTGGTGCCGACATGTGAGAATTACCAACGAGAGCAGGTAAAGTAGAAACGAGAGAGTTTTTCTCGGCCAATTGGAATCCAAATCGCCTCCTTGTAGTCCTCCTCGAGCTCTCTTGCACAGGTCCACAAAGGTACGTCGGCGTTGCACGCTCCTCCTCGGCAACGGAATCTGCGCCGGCAAGATGACTCTCCAAAAAGCTACGGAGCCTGAGTCTGGTTCACAGAATGTGCATTCTTCCTCAATCGTCGACGGCGGAATGTCCACTGAAGAAGGTCCGCTCATCCGAAGGCGCTGACGTAAATTTTTTCGGAACAGCTCTGCCGCGCTCCGCTCCGCAACCGTGTCGACGGAAAATGTAACATGTGTAAGGAAAACGCGGATCCCAGTGACTGCAGTCGAAACGACACCTGCACGGTACGAAGATGGGATGTGTCCAGTCCCTTACGTCGCGGGAGTCTACCAAAGGACTGTTCACTCATGAAATGTCAGTCTGCGTGCCTCTGTCGCGCTCCAACTGCTTCCCGTAATTATTTCTTGGCCCCGCGACTAACCTACCAGACATGCGTTACTGCCGCAATCTACCTTCCCAGTGCTACTACCGCTGCGCTGGGGAAAAAAGGTCTTCAAAATGTTTTTTCTAACGTCGAAAGATTTCTGAACGAAATAACAACCCACGCATCATCACCCGCGCTCCATCACTACAGCACATCATCGCCGGCGCCCTATCACGGCAGCGCATCATCATCCGCGCTCCATCACTGCAGCGCATGATCGCCCGCACTTTATCATTGCAGCGCATCATCGCCTGCGCTCTATCACGGCAGCGCATGATCGCCCGCGCTCCATCACGGCAGCACATCATCACCCGCGCTCCATCACTGCAGCGCATCATCACTGCAGCGCATCTTCACTGCAGCGCATCATCGCCCGCGCTCTCCAAAATTATTGGCACTATAATTCCGGTTATCCGCCTGCAATCGGATCACAGCCCCCTTGCCGGCCTGTCCACGGGGGGGAGAGATGGCCTCGCCATCTGGCAGCGCTAGCTGCCGGGGGGGGCCGCGAACTCGGCTCCCGATTCGCGCCCCCTGCAGATCGTTAGATCTGCAGGGCCTGATCGCCAGGAGGCTCCCTGATCGTTAGATCTAGGGACCCAGGGACCCTGCTCAGGCTCGATCGGGCCGCTAGGCCCGATCAGCACACAACCGAGGCATCGGTTGTGAGAGAGTTGCATAAACTGACTGTAACATCGTTACAGCCAGTTTTCTCACTTCACGCCCTCAGGTGCATAGCACCGTTCAGCTTTTTCTTCTTTTTGGAAGAACTTGCGCAGTCATCGCACGTTACGGAGAAGTGGTCTCTCCAGACTTTAGATGTGCTCGCGGATGTTTTGTTGGTCCATGCTCGCCGGCTTTCAGCAGTGATTGTTGCCACGGGTTCCACCCGGTTTGGGGCGGACCCGTTTGAAACTGTTCGTCCGGCGAAGATGCCGCTGCTCCTGCACTTTTGCAGGGAACTTTTGGCCGAGGATCCGGACACCTTGGTGGGTCCGCGAGCGACGATGGAGTTGTTGCAAGCGCGCGTCTTTTTGTTAAAGAAGACACTGACTGGATGGCAGGAGTTTGTCTCGCTGGTGGACCCTGCTTTCGTAACCACTGACTCTCAGGCCCTTGGGGGAGCGCGGACTGCTGCTCCGTTGCCCGAGAGGGCGATGCCTGCCGTGGGAACTCAGATGATTGTTCCGAAGACCCCGGCAAAAGCAGAGTTGTACCGCCAGCGCGAGTCGGACATCGAGGCTGCGGTTCGGGGCGACCCAGTCTCTGAGGAGGCTGCCCAGTTTTCAGGTGGCTCCCTGTTAACCCGTCTGGCCCCTGTTGTCCCTTTGGGGGGCCTACACAAGGGAGTGGACTTGCGTGTTCGTCCACTTCGTACCTTTGCGGAGGACGAGGAGCCGCGCTGGGAACTGGGCCTCGACGGCAAGTCGCGGCTGCATCTCAAGACCAAGTGCAAGACCATCGAAGAGTGGGAGCAGGCGTTTTTGCGCATTGCGGTGGAGTGCCCCTCTAAGGAGCAAGGGAGGGTGCTTCTCTCCTTCCATTCTTGGTTTAAACTGCGTGTTTCGCAGTTTGGATTCACTGTGATGTTGGAGTTTTACGACTTCTTGATGAAGCTCGTTACTGACAACAGGGCGGACATGTCCGAGCACCGTGTGAATACGGTGTGGCAGGAGTTCCAGCTACTGAAGTCTCGGGAGGGGACTGACATCTACACCCCGTCATCGCGGGCGTCCCCGAACCCAAAGTCCCCGAAGGCGCCTCGGCTGGACTCGACTCCAACGAAGCCAGCAGCGCTCAAGAAGCCCAAGTCGTTCGCGGGCGAGCACTGCTGGAACTTCAACAAGACCAAGGGGTGTTCTACTCCTGACTGCCCCCGCCCGCACGAAGTGTGGGGGCAAGCACGCCCAGCAGGCGTGCACGGTTAAGTGAGATGGCAGCCTGCCACCCGAGATTGCTGTGGCTCGGTTGGCGAAGGCACATGACAGCGAAGGGAGTGCCGCATGGGCGGGAGAGGTAGGCACTGAGGTGCCAGTGGTGGACCGCGGTTGTCGCGGGGATGGTACTTTGGCACGAGGGGCACTTGTGCCCGCATGCAGAAGGCCTCCTCCCCGTAGGCGGCCGCAGGTGAGCCCTCCAAGGAGGAGCTCACGTGACGACATTCAGGCCAAAGTGGCACGGCGAGCTTCTCCGGGGAGAGTTGCTCTACCCGCCGACGTTGCGGGTGTGATGCCGTTGCCAACGGCGGTTCACTCCTTCTCAAAGGTGTGGGATGAGGCCGGCCAACCTTGCCATGACTCTTCCTTTGTCGCAGGGGAGGTAGACATTGGGCCGATGCCCGCTCCCGTCATAGCTTCCAGGCTTTGGCCACCTTTACTGAGGAAGCTGTGGCAGGACACTACCACTGTGTCGCTCGCAGCTGCAGGTACATCGGTGACTCAGTGGCAGGAGTTCATCTCGGAGCTACGGGATGCGGGAGCTTCGGTGCCGAACATGACAGCCAACGCCTGCAGGATGGCGGCTGCCTTTAAGACGGACCCCGACAAGGTCTTTCTCGTGCGAGGTGCAGCTTGCGGGGTTGGATTCCCCTTCAAGTCGGTGCCGGAGGACACCTTCTACACGGTGGAGAACTACGTGCCCGCTGAGCATTGGGAGGCCATGGACAAGGAGATCCGCAAGGAGAGAGCCGTGGGCAACGTCGTGATGGTCAAGATGGAGTGGAGCATTCACGGCATCTCCGCTGTGGGCGTGGTCGCCAAGGAGCGGAAGGGCGTCATCAAGTTCAGACCGGTGTGGGATTACTCCCGACCCGAGGATGTGGGAGTGAACTCGAGGATTGACTTGGAGAAGGAGAAGTTCTCTTCCATCAAGGATACCTACGCCCTGCTGCGCCCGGGCCTGTGGATGGCCAAGCTCGATCTCACCGCGGCCTACCGCTCCGTCCCGGTGGCGGCCATGTACTGGATTGCCCACGTCTTCGAGTGGGATGAGGAGGTGCTGGCGGACACCAGAGCGCCCTTCGGCAACTCCGCCATGCCGGGCATCTTCATGAGGTTTACCCGGGGCATTGTTCGGTGGATGAAGGCACAGGGTGCCTCGATCGTGGGGTACTTAGATGACTTCCTGTTGATTGGTAGCAAAAAGGTCGTTTCTGAGTTTCTGTTGCTCCTCAGAGAGTTCGTAACCTTCCTGGGCTTCGAGGTCAACGATGACAAGTGTGAGGAGCCATTCCAGGCCATGGAGTTCCTTGGCATTCTGCTCTCCACCGAGGGCAACCAGTGCACGGCCAGCATCTCCGAGGACCGCATTCTGGTGGTACAGCAGAAGATTGCTGACATCCGCAGGCTGGGGGCTCTTGCGGGCTCCCAGGTGCCCCGCACACTGATGGAGGGGTTGCTTGGGCTCTTGGCCTTCTGCGGGCAGGTGGTGTACGGGCTCTCCCTCTACACCCGCTACGCCCACGCCCTCCTGGCCCAGGCCAGGGGGAGGTACCTTCGCCTGACGGACAAGGTCGTGCAGGACCTGAAGGTGATCGTGACGGTCATCCGCCTGTACAACGGGCGCAAGGTCCGATTGGACCGGGTGGAGATCAAGTGGGAGTGGTTCTCCTCCGATGCGTCCACGGGTAAGGGCATGGGCGCGGTGCTGGACCGCAGGTGGTTCGCGGTGACATGGGCTTGGCTGGTCTGCCAGCCCCAGGAGCCCTACTTCCCGTTCAGGCCGGACTGCCCGGAGAGCTACGACATCGGCTACCTCGAGCTCTTCACCGTCTTCTGGGCCGTTGTGCTGTGGGGCAAGTACATCACGGGCAAGACCGTGGTGATCCGCATCGACAACAACTGCGTCATCGGCCAGGTGGAGAAGTGGTGGGGACCGGCGGCCTACATTCCTCTGCTCCGCCAGCTCTTCTACGTGTGTGTTCAGCATGATGTCCGCCTTCGCCCCGTGTACATTTCCTCCGAGGACAACATCTACGCGGACCTCCTCTCCCGTGATCGGGTTGAGGACTTTCGGGCGAGGTTCGAGGCGGACAAGCAGCGGCTGGTGTGGATCGAGGACCGTGACGACTGGATGCTCATTCCCACCCTCTGGCACCCGCTGGATGTGCAGCTGGGGCCCTTCACGGTGGACTGCTGCGTCTCGGAGAACGGGGCCAACTCTTTCTGCAGAGTGGGCTGGACCAAGGAGGACGACGCGCGGGTCATGGACTTCTCCGGCCACAACGCCTGGGGCAACCTGCCATTCTCCGACTTCATTGACATCGTGAGGAACTTCCTCCGTTGCAAACGGAGGGCACAGCGGGGCACTTCCGCCACCTTCCTGGTCCCGTGGTGGCCCGGGAACCCGGGCTTCGAGCTGGTGGTGTCCCTGCCAGGAGTGTTCAGGATTGTGCGCCGATGGGAGCGCAACAGCGCCCTGTTCACTGCCCCCTCACCTGAAGGCGGGGGTCGCACCTTCTGGGGCACCACTGACTGGCCTGTCATTGTGGTGCATTGCCCCCCCTGTGAGGTGAGTTGGACTGACACCGAGCTCACGGGCGTCACGGGGTGAGCAGAGGTCTTCCTCGACACTTTGCGGGCCCGGACTGTCACCCTGCAGTCGGAGTGCTTCGCCCTCAACACCCAGACAGCCTACTCCACCGGTGTGAGGAGCTGGGTGTCATTCTGCATCTCGGGCAGGGCCAGGGGCTTCTTGGACAAGATGCTGCCAGCGGAGGATGCGGTGCTGGCAGATTGGGTGGTGTACATGGTCACCGAGCGGGCGGTGAAGCCCGACACGGCCAAGAAGTACACTTCAGGGGTGCGAGCACTCCACGTGCAGCTCGGCTTCGAGTGGATCCCGGTGCGGCAGAGGTGGGCGGTGCATGCCGTGCTGCAGGGCTGTGGGCGACGGTGGGACACGCCGTCCAAGCAAGTGATGCCAATGGGGTTCGAGGAGCTTCTCCTCATCTCGGGGGTGCTCAACCCCCACAACTTCAACGAGAATGTGGTCTTTGCTGCCATGGACACTTGCTTCTTCTGTTTCTTCAGAAAGAACAACGTGTCCGTCGAGAAGGCGGAGGCGTGGAACCCGCGAGGGCACTTGGTGCGGTCGGACGTGACCTTCCCCGACGGCACCTCAGCAGACATCAGAGTGAGGCACTCGAAGACCATTCAGGCGGGCGAGCGCTACCACCACGTGCAGATGCGCCACGTGCCGGGCTCTCCTATCTGCCCGGTGACCTCACTCCAGCGGGTCATGGAGGGCCCAGGGCTCGGGGAGGACGGCCCCCTCTTCTGCATCGAGGACGCAAAAGGCCGCCTCAAGCCCCTCACCCACTCCTTCTTTGTGAGCACCTTCCGCAAGCTGGCGGAGCGGGCGGGCCTGGACCCGAAGGCCTACTCGGGGCACTCCTTCAGGCGGGGCGGGGCGACAGCAGCCTCCGGGCTGGCGGTGGCGGACCACCTTATCCAGGCCCACGGTGACTGGGCCTCGGACTGCTACAAGCTGTACATTGACCTCGGGCGGGAGCAGCAGCTGCTCCTCCCCTCGGCGATGGCCGAAGGTGCCGCTGCGGCCACCGCAACACACCGAGCTGGACGCTAGGCTTCCACGTGCGTGCTCCACCCGTGGCCCTCTCTTGCTCTAGTGTGCTTGCCGAGGGGTTGGGTGTGTTGTCTCAGTGCTGCAGTGTTTCCTTAGGGCAGGGCCTAGCCGTTAGGCTAGACAGGCGACGGCGCGTTAGTGCTAGTTTGTGTTGCCCCCCTTGATTGACCCGGTCCGTATGTGTTCATCAAGGCCTGTGTGGCCACCGTTAGGGGCCAGCCCGAGTTGGGTGTGTGGAAGCTTCGGGCTCAGCTGGACCACTTGATTGACCCGGTCCGTAGGTGCTCATCAAGACCAGCTGAAGCAGCGGAGAACCTTCGGAGATCCTTCAGAGAACCTGCTTGCAGCCTGCTAGCTAGCAGCTCCGTGGAAGCTTCCATTGTCACCACTGCAGAGAGAGAGCCACAGTTTCACCAAATGGCAATCTAGAGTGAGAAGAGACTTGTTGTGAATGGACTCGGACAGATGTGGACCAGCCTCGCTTGCCAGTAGTCAGCATGTAGCACAGAGCACCTGACAGACTCTGAAGGGGGGTACCCGAGCTAGCTGACGGTAACAATTTAATTCTAATGAAATTGTTATCCACATCTTGCAGTCGTGTTCACTTGTGATGATTGCAGGAGACGAATAACATCATTGCAGCGCATCCTTTCCCGCGCTCCACCATTGCAGCGCATCAGCACTTGCGCTCCATCACGGCAGCGCATCATCGCCCGCGCTCCATCACGACAACGCATCATCACCCGCGCTCCATCACTGCAGCGCAAGATGACGCCCGCGCTCCATCACTTCAGCGCATCATCACCAGCGCTCCATCACGACAGCGCATCATCGCCCGTGCTCCATCACGGCAGCGCATGCTTTCCCGTGCTCCATCACTGCAGCGCATCATCACCAGCGCTCCATCACGACAGCGCATCATCGCCCGCGCTCCATCACTGCAGCGCATCATTGTCAGCGCTCCATCACTATTTCCTGCGTGCTGCACTTTAGAATAGGAGCGTGTCAGACCCTCCTCCAGATCCTACAAGCCCCAGGCCCATCATATGCCGGAGCTCCAGTGCCCTGCCCAGCATCTGTCAGGTTTAGCAACACTGGTGGGGCTGCTGCCCAGGCCGTCAGGTTCCCCTAGGCACCGGCATCGCCGGCATCGGGGCGGTGTCCGCAGGTCCGCCTGCCTTTTGCAGATCTCCCCAGCGACGGCGTTGGAAAGTTTTTGTGTGTTTGGCCAAGACGGAGCGGGCTTTCCCCCGGAGCGCCGTCGAGCAATCAGTGCCTCGTGGACCGCCTGGTCAGCGAGCTCTCTCCGCCACAGGCAGATTGATTGGACGCATCTGCACCTGACTGCCATTCCCCTTGCTCGGTGCAACCCGTCAGGTTCAGTCAAAGGTGGAGAGCAACTTGCGGGTGAAGCGCTCTCACTTCGAGGTGGAGATGTGGCGAGAGCTACGGGAAGAGTACCAGGAGAAGTGTGTGGCGCTCGATGCCAAGCTGCGAAGCGGTGGGATGTCACCGCAAGATAAGCGCGAGTTGCGGCGCAGTCTCGACCGTGACTACGAGGATGACAAGAAGGACCTCGTGCAGTCGGTGCGTGTGTGGCCGCATGCGGTCCTGCCATAAGCTCGAGCAGTTGAGATGCCTGCCGCCATGTGCCGCCCTGTGACAGGCCAGGTGCATGCCTAGCCTCGCCATGTTCTTCGGCCTTTATCGGAGCGAAAGTTCCTTTGCCCCCAAGGCCCCACCACTTACCACTTCTGCGCCTGCGCCCCATTGTTGCTGGCGAACGGTGAGCGGAGGGCCATGCCTGGGCCTCGGGGGCGGTGCAGCTCGACCAGGCAATGCAGGTGGCGAAGAGCCGTGCACTCGCTCACGAGTACAGTGATCTCGGGGCGAGCGCCCAGCATGTCGCTCACATCCACGAGGGGCGCGCCCTAGAAGCTGCACGCCATTGGTCGTTAGGTACTCTCAGCTCCCTGGAAGCCCGTGCTGCTGTGGAGAACTTGGCGGGTCTCAGGTGCAGATGTCTCCTTACCAATGTGTCAGCCACTGAGACAGTGCGCAGAGTCCGCCGCACACGTGGCCCTGCCGCTGCCAAACGCGCGATGTTTGGTAGGCATCTCCTATAGGTTGCAATCTATGTGGGGAGCAGTAATATTCTATTCTTGCGCCTGCCGAGGTCCTGCACAGGCATCCACTTCCTGAGTGATGGACCGCATCCTGGGAATGGACATGTGCTTCATCGAAACATACATGAAGCACGTTGAGGGAGAGTGATGACACAAGGGGAATGACGACACAAGGGGAGTGATGAAAGCATGGGGAAGTGATGACAACGCCGGAAAGTAATGACACCGCCGGGAAGTGATGACACCGCAAAGGAGTGACATCGCCGGGGAGCGGTGACATAAACTCTTACTCCTCGGTGTTGCAGGGTTTCATCTTACTGCCACCCAGCTCCCTGAGGAAATCAGGCTACTGGTAAGAATCGCCTGGGTGGGCGCACCGCTGATGCCCGGCGGGGCGCCCCTCTCAAGGGCAACATGGCGGTGGCGGTGCAAGCAGGCACCACGACCCGGCGCTTCAACGAGTGGCGGGACTTCTTGAGGGACACCAAGCAGCGGCTGCATGGCCGCGTCGACTCCGAGGAGTTTCCGAGCTTCTCGATGCGGGATCACTCCATGGGACGGCCGCTGACTGCAGCAGTGGACAGATGGCTGCAGGTTCTGAGCCAGGATTCTTTTGGACGGTGAGCCCCCCTTTCACAGAACCCCTCTATCCCCCTGTTCCTGCCTCATGTTGATTGGTGGGCCCCTTGGTTCTGGTCTGACCCCACCAATCTCGCTTCACAGGGAGCAGCCCTCCGTCAGTTCCACACCGTCTATCGCACTCTCACCCGAACTTCCCTTCCCCCCCCGAGCCTCCTCCCCTACCCCCACCCCCTGAGCCTTTGTTTCACCTTGCACTGTCCTCGCAAGATGTTACGGGCTTGCCAGTGCGCCTTGCTGACCGCAGCCCGGCCAACCGCAGCCTCGAGATGGCTGTTCCTGCAAGCTAGTCCGTGCTGCCATCCCCGCCCTCTCGGCCTTGACTCGTGACTGCCGTACACCGGAGTTTCGAACTTCGCCCTTCTGCGCCGCCCATCCGGGCGAGGAGGCACTGGCGGACCTCCGGGGACCCCTGGACTGCTCGGGACTGTCGGGGACTGCCGCCTCCCTGGGGCTCCACGGTAGAGCCCCTCGTAGCCTCTCTCCAGGGCGGTCCCGGAAAGGCGGCGGTGTGGGGGATGGGGAGGAGGGTGAGGGGAGGGCCCCCGACAGCTGGCGGAAGAAGGTTGACACAAGTAAGCATCATGCAGCGAAGAGCGGCGAGCTGCTGCTGCGGTATCTCAGCACCCAGAAGCAGCACGTCTTCAAGCAGTGGCACAATCGGTTCGAGGAGCGCCGATGGGAAGAGGGCCTCATCAGCAAGGTCTCTGGCAAGGTGCAGCGCCACGCCATGGTCTCTGCTTTCACCCGGTGCGTTCTCCTCCGCAGCCACGTCACCGTCCCTAGCCCTTTCTTCTTCCCTCCGTCCGCCGCTGCCACTGCCCTCCAATGTCAGCCAGACGGAGGGCACAGCATATGTAAACAGGGAGGACCCCCTGCGGTCTCGAGCCTCTCGGTGGCTGCTAGACACGTGGCATACCAGTGGAGTATCCGAGACCCAACCGCCGTGACGCCGTGCAGTCATCGCGGCGCCTGCAGCCACTGAGCTGCGTCCAGAGGAACCCTCTGCGCAGGGGTTGCCCTTGTTTGCTGCCGAGGGGGGTTCTGGGGAGGGAGTGTAGATATGGTGGTTGGGGGGATGGGGTGGGGAGCAGATGGAATGGGTGGCTTGACAGGCTTCATGTGCAGCAATCGAAAGAGAGGATGAGTGAGACATTCCATATGAGTATCATGCTGGCCACTGCCTTCCTGCAGTGGCAGGAGAACGCCAGCGAGAGCGCTCTTGAGGGTAGGCTGGTGCGTCTGCCTGGCACCACTGTTGTTGCTGCTGATGGGTGCAAGTGTGTTGGGGTGTGCGGCATCGTGGGGGTTGTGCCCCACACGGTTTGCATGGCGTCATTAGCCCGCGCTGACGTAGAGAGGACGATTCACACAACCACTAATGAGTCTTGTACACGTGTTGCCTTGTCCAAAGCATGGCAGGAGCATAGAGACGGCTGCCAGCCATGACGTGCTTTGACCGCGAAGGGGCAGAGGCTTTCCACCCATGGGGGGCCTCGTGATGTTCACACGATGCGCTGCTGGCTGCCTGTCAGGAGGCAGGACGGCTCGTGATTTGACGGGTGAGTGTGTGGAGGCCTGCCAAGGAGAGCAGGAGGCTCGGGCGGATGGCTACTACAGGAAGCTGAGGACGCAGGAATCGTTCACGGGTAAAGGCTGCCCCTCAAATCTGCCTGCCTGCAGCGCACGTGTCATGCAAGCCACATTTTGTGTTAAACTCCGAGTCCCCCCTTCCGGTGAGGTGGGAGACGGCTGTCTGGTGGTCAGGATGGAGGAACTTTATCAAGATTTACCACGCCAAAGCGAAGCTCCTGCTGATTGGGCTGGGCAAGTGGATTGGAATCGGGGATGCCTTCGGTAGTTTCCACTGTTGGTGGTGAGTGGGGGTCCCTCGCGATGCCCTCACCTTCCATGGGGGCTCAATCCACCAGTGGAGAGTCTCGCATCTGGGCTGGCTCGGAGGATGTCTCCCCTTGGCACAGGTGCAGCCACTGCCACGGGAGGGTCGGCATCGATCCTCCGCACCTGGCTCAGATGCTGAGGCTCGAAGTGAGATGGGTGCGGGTCGCCGAGGATGCTGGGGGGTGCTTTGGGCTGGCAGTATCGTGA
>LGRX02033955.1:0-24281 GCA_001247695.2 Cymbomonas tetramitiformis | reverse complement strand
GTATTAGGTTTGAGACCAGACATTATATCGGAAAAGTGATTGTAATTCTATGCTAGAGGCCAGAGTTTGTCATGCAAATAAACAGTGGAATATAACACTGTGAAGTTAATATCACACACCAAAAACAACAGAAAATATAAGAAGAAAGAAAGGAAGAAAAATAAGGAAGAAAATAAAGAAAAGAAATATGTTTAAGTTATCAGGAGTGTGCCTGGTACAAATTGGTATCCACCTAGTGGTTGCATGCCAGGTTGCATGCCAGGTTGCATGCCAGGTTGCATGCCAGGTTGCATGCTGAGGGGCACGCTGAAGGGCATGCTGAAAGGCAACTGTGGCACGTCCGGGACAGGTTGAGATGGGGAAGCCGGGTATCCGGTGGAAGGGGGCGAAATTCCATAAGGAAGCATACAAAAGTGAATTGTTGGTCAACGGTATGACAGTGAGTTGCATGGTTGGTATGTAGGTGACATTGTTCCCCTGGCAAGTGGCCCAACCATTGCACATGGGTTTGGGCACGTGCTATACCGCAAAACAAGGGCGAATGTGCAAACACATCTTCAAGGTGGCCATCGACAATGGGATTTTTGACATGAAAGGTACAAGTCCAATTTTAAGTCCCCAGCAGCCGCTCCAGGGGACTTCGCCATCACCGGCAAGCACGGCGAGTGTGTCTTCAATTCCAGTACCCGCCTACTTCGATCTTTGCATCAGGAGCTGGAGTCCTTGACGCACATCGGGCCTCTCTCGAAGGATCAAGAGGAGCGGCACTGCGGCAGAAACTCCTGGAGGCCACCGTGCATACCTGGATCACCGATGATGCCGAGGCACTACCTCCCGAGTTCGTGGGTGCCATCGACGAAGGGGACGCCGAGGCACCCTTGGATGAGGCACCCGGGCAAGGCGGAGATGTCGTCGAGGGTGCCGTCAGGGAGGCCCCTCATGAACCGGCCGAAGGAGACGCCGAGGCACCCTTGGATGAGGCACCCGGGCAAGGCGGAGATGCCGTCGAGGGTGCCGTCGGGGAGGTCTCTCAGGAACCGGCTGGAGGGGACACCGAGGCACCCTTGGATGAGGCACCCGGGCAAGGCGGAGATGCCGTCGAGGGTGCCGTCGGGGAGGTCTCTCAGGAACCGGCTGGAGGGGACACCGAGGCACTCTTGGATGAGGCACCCGGGCAAGGCGGAGATGCCGTCGAGGGTGCCGTCGGGGAAGTCTCTCAGGAACCGGCTGGAGGGGACGCCGAGGCACCCTTGGATGAGGCACCCGGGCAAGGCGGAGATGCTGGCGAGGGTGCAGTCGGGGAGGTCCCTCAGGAACTCGCCGGAGAGGACGCCGAGGCACCCTTGGAATCCTCCCCGATGTTTCGTGAAACCACACAGATTCTTAATCGGTTTCACCAAGCCATCAACGAGTTGAGTCCAAGATCCAAGACATCTTCTCAACGCATTTTGAATCATCGTTTACAGCTCGCTGCGAATCAAGCCTTGCATCAGGTCGCGGCTGCTAAGGAGGTTGCTGTCGCATCTGCTCGTGCCGCGGACGCGTCATCTCGTGCGAGCCGCGTTCTAGCGAGCCCGACTTACAAAGGCAAACAAGCAAACAAACGACGGTTGGAGAAGGTTGACAAGGGTATCCAAAAGAATCCACGCAAGCGCAAAGTGCCACGAAAACGGTTTGAAACTGTGTCTCAGTTGCATGCCCAAGAGCTAGCTGCTGCCGCATCCTCACAACTCCAGGAGGATTTCTTCATTTGGAATGCTTGATTTCAGAGTTTTTACATCTAAGATTTCGCTCTACGTTAGAATTCCATTTTTTAAATTTTGGTACACTTGCTCTACGCTAGATTTCAGATTTCATTTTTTGGAATGCTTGAATTTGGAGTTTTTACATTTGTCATCTCGCTCTACGTTAGATTTCAAAACTTGGCGGACCATGCAACCTGGCCTGCTTAGCATGCAACTTACCCTCCCAAGCATGCAACCTGCCTTGTCCAGCATGCAACCTGGCCTCTTCAGCATGCAACCTGACCTCCCATGCATACAACCTGCATTGTCCAGCATGCTACCTGGCCTCCCCAACATGCAACCCACCTTCCCATGCATGCAACCCACGTTCCCAATCATGGGTTTCAGATTTCTTCATTTGGAATGCTTGATTTCAGAGTTTTTACATCTAAGATTTCGCTCTACGTTAGAATTCCATTTTTTAAATTTTGGTACACTTGCTCTACGCTAGATTTCAGATTTCATTTTTTGGAATGCTTGAATTTGGAGTTTTTACATTTGTCATTTCGCTCTACGTTAGATTTCAAAACTTGGCAGACCATGCAACCTGGCCTGCTTAGCATGCAACCTGCCTTCCCCAGCATGCAACCTGCCTCCCACAGCATGCAACCTACCTTGTGGCTACTGCCCCGCAGTCCTTGTGGTAGGACCAAATCGACGATTTGGTCCTACCACGAGGACCATTGTTCCGATAATCTAATTGGCCATCTCCCGTGATTTGTGGTGTCTAACCAATGAAAGGTGGTATATATAGGTCCTATATTAATTTATTTGAACGCTGGTTTGGCCTATATCCATCCCATATATCCATGACGAACGCATTTCAAACCTCTACACTCAAATATTTCAAAACGGATTTTTTGGAACATTCAAAATGTGGCAAATTAGTGACTCATCTTCAATTATTTTTTACCAATCATATATCAACACTACACCTGCGCGGATACCATCAAATTGGACCTATACATATGTCCCAATCATATTTGGGCGGTAGGCCCGGTTGGAATGCATATATTTGGCTACTGCCCCGTGGTTCGGTACTATCACAAGTACCAAGCCTTATGCTTCATTATGGGCACTAGAGGGGGTGTATGTGTCCCATGAAGGTTTCGAAAAATCATTTAGGACCCTTTTGATTTATTGTTGTTGCTGAAATTTACTCCCATCGACTTTAGGTATGTGTATGCGCGGCATGCTTTCGGGGGGTGAAAGACCATAAAATTAATTAAAATTTTGGGTACTATTACAAGTACCCGCATGTTTCGCCGCATAACTCCCGCTACACGCTCCGGATGAAGATTCGGAGACCCATGTTGACAAGTTCGCGAGTTGCCCGATCTGCAGTGTCTCGTCAGATTTTCCATCCGGCCTCATCTTGATGCCAAAATTTGCGGTTGAAGTCGCGGGGGTATAGGAAATCTGGGTATTTGCAAAACTAAGCGAAAATTGAAGGCCAAAATTTTGCTACCCAACGGCATTCGACGCCCTCGTGTGCCCAATATACGTGTGTTATAGACCAATGGCGCATAACGCAACTCAGTTTGGGTGCCTGGGACGAAAATATATGAAGGGTAGCATCTCCATATCAAAGGAGGGCATCGAAAAAAATCCGGCGTTTCGGTACTTGAGATAGTACCGAAACGCGTTTCGGTACTATCTCAAGTACCACGGGGCAGTAGCCATATTGGCTCCTTGGCTCGTTGGCTTCCCCTCTAATATATTGGCTCGTTGGTTTCCCCCCTAAAACAGTGGTCACGCGAGCTGACCAGCCAGCCATCATAATTGCTTGCTAGAGGGCATATATCGCAAGGTTGGTGTGTGCGGCACACTAAATCTTCATGTATATGTGTATTGCGAATTTCTGAAAGTCTAACATCATCCAAATATCTTATTTTTCGACTGGCGTGTGCATTTTAGAATGGATGAATGCCAATTTCTAAAGTCCGAAATTCACTAAATTCGGAATTTGCATTGTGTTGAACATGCGCCATGCTGAAATAGAGCGGAAATGATGATGAGGGTGCGAAGTAACCGATTCAGTTATATTATTTGGTCATAAACTCAAGATGTATAACCATGAGCATCACCGTGAGTCCCCCATGTGACTCCTAATACTCAAAATAGCGGTGGTCCTTGTGGTAGGACCACCATTTTCTTCAAGCTTTTGGTGAAATTACACCCCTAAAGCGTGTCGTTCAACCACACACCTAAAGTCTCATGTGGGCCGCCGCTATAAGAAATAAAATTCATTTAACTCATAAATATCATGTGCAAATGTTGCCTGTGCCTCAAATAGTCGATTTAGTGATCGAAACCGCAATTGCCCATTGGTCCTTGTGGTAGGACCATGAATTTGGGTAGTAGCCACTTGCCCATCATGCAACCAGCATGCAACCTGCCTTGTCTAGCATGCAACATGGCCTATTCAGCATGCAACCTGGCCTCCCCTGCATGCAACCTGCCTTGTCCAGCATGCAACCTGCCTTGCCCAGCATGCAACCAGCATGCAACCTGCCTTGTCCGGCATGCAACCTGGCCTTTCCAGCATGCAACCCGACTTGTCTAGCATGCAACATGGCCTCTTCAGCATGCAACCTGGCCATGTCCAGCATGCAACCTGCCTTGTCCAGCATGCAACCTGCCGTGCCCATCATGCAACCAGCATGCAACCTGCATGCAACCTGCATGCAACCTGCCTTGTCCGGCATGCAACCTGGCCTTTCCAGCATGCAACCTGCCTTGCCCATGATGCAACCTGCCTTGTCCAGAATGCAACCTGGGCTGCCCAGCATGCAACCTGCCTTCCCCTGCATGCAACCTGCCTTGTCCAGCATGCAACCTTGAAGTTAATAATTCACTTAGTGGAGATGACGCCGGCCCCTTCAAGAGGTCTTACGGGCCAACTAATTCCACCTGGTTACTCGGGTTTCTCCGCCTTCACGGATCAGTCCCCTTTTACCGGAATATGTATAATATAATGTATGTATAATATAATACAAGGCAGGTTGCATGCTTGGTTCTTGGGGAAGCCAGATTGCAGGGTGCAGGTAGGGCACCAACCTGAAGACGGCGAGGCTCCTCAAAACCAATGTCCTTGAAGCAGTCGGACACGGAGCTTGCAGGATCTCGCAGCAGGAGCTGAAGCAGCTCCTCCGCGTGGGCGATGGTGAATCCACCTGGGGAAGTGCAAGGCATTGGGTTGAAAGAGGGCTGCTGGGGTTGGGATGTGGAAAGGGCGCATGTTGACAGAATGCGAGCAGCTGGCATGCTGCCACAGAAACATGCTGGCATGCTGCACGTTGTGAACATGACATGTGCTGAAACATGAATACGCTGGGGGGGGGAGGAATAGGCACCAGCAGGCGAAGGCCGCTGACAGGCGTTCGGGATGCTGTGGTCGGACGCCGCGCGCTTCCGTTTCCCAGTCGCCGGCTGGGCGCTTTCCGCTGCCGCGCCCTCCGCTGCCGCGCCCTGTTGAGCTGCGGAGGGTGGGGTTGGTATGAGATACAGGTTTGCGTGGGCCTAACGTGTGGAAGGAATGCGCGAAAGGTAAAGATCATACCTGCAGCAGCGTGCAGCCTTGCAGGGAGGAATCGCCGAAGGCTCACGCCCTCCAGCTGTCGCAACTCGTCCACTGTGGCGCTGCTGCCACAGTGGACGAATCCGTCCACGTTTGAAGGATTGCCGCTGAAGTAAAACTCCAACGGCACCCTGTGGAACACGCGCTGGGTGTCCACCTCTTCGACGGTGTAGAGACCCGTCGCGGCATCTCTAGAACGCACCCTGCGCATAAAAACAAAGGCACATGAACAATTTGTATGCGCGGAAAAACAACACAGCGTTGAGATTGGGAAGGCGCTTACCAGGCGAACGTGTTTACGGATCCCTTCTTCACCTTTCCGTACTCCACCAGGGAGCCAGGCGGGAAGATGACGTTGAACCAGTTGTCTTCCACTGGGTGCTTCGTCCTACAGCGTCGGATGTTGGACGCCTTGGGCTCCCCGCGCATGCCCCACCTGCACGCAAAGCACATGTCTGTGTGCGGCGAGCCATGCGCGTCCAGTCCTTGTTGGATACGGCTGGCTAGTTTTTGCTGGTACGCCGCGCTGAACTTATCAGGATCTAGTGAGGCTCCTGTCATCAGTAGACTAGAAGAAAAAAGAAAGGGAAGTCGCGAAAGAAGTCAGTAATGCACTGCTGGCGGCTTATTCAAGTGAAATTCGAGTGAAAGCCGCATGCAACACAGCATGCAACCTGCAGAATGTACACACAATCTTCAAAATTCGGTGTACGATGTAACAGATTTCCCGCGAGCGACACACGTGACGAAACGCGAATGTGAATTTCGCCGGAAATTTCCGGTGAAATGATGACGACATCCTGTCTGACCTCGCGATCGCGCGGAAGGAGTTCCCACTTCGTGTCAAATATCGTTTACCTTTTTGGGCGCTGCTCTCGGCCCCGGGCCGGCCAATCCCCATAAGATATGTGCCCTGGGGGGAGTTTATTCCGACGGTATGCGGTTTGCATACATTACGTCTGTCAATTCATATATACCATCGGTTCTGGTGTCGCAGTACATATACTACCATTCGGTATCGGTTTCTTCCCATCACGCTCCACCAAAACACCCAACAAGTTCGGTTTTCTTAGGTTACGTCGCTATGATACGCCCGGTCGGTTTCGGATGCATATGCTATCGCTGTGTACTTTGTACCGCCGGTTTCGGTATCGACAGCTTCATTTTACCACAACACATCGATTTTCCGACGTACAGTAATCACTCACCTTTAAGAAAACCGTAAATTCCAGGTCAGCCAGCTTTTCTCGTCAACTTGGGTACCCCCCCGCCAGCACCCCCATTTTCTTAGCTTAACACGGTATTCTCTTATTTCTTAACACTGTCGAGAGAAAGCCAGCCAGCTTTTTCATCAACTTGCACCCCCGCCCCCAAAAAAAGGCTGGCTGGTTCCTTAACTAACGTCGGGGTTCCTTAAAGATGAGTGATTACTGTAACAGTAAATAAGAATAAAAGGGACAAAGAATATTACTATAGTTACAATAAAAGCCCTCTACACATCCTATCTAAGTGTGCTGCTACCATCTACTCCTCATCCACACCCGCAGTTGCAGGTTCCAAGCCCCCGTATGTGTGTTTACACCTATCTACCACCTGCTTCACAGAAGAGCGCAAAAACTTCGGGTTCCCGCGCACGATCATGTAGGACTCAAATAGTTCAGCGCTCCAATTATGTGCGTGGAAGTCACCCATGAGCACACCAGCTCCACTGAATGTTTGCTCAACATTCGAAGAAGTTCCCTTCACGCACCCAATCTCCCCACGAAAGGTAGCAGCGTGCACCGGGAGTGCAGCAGAGTTCGCCTCCCAGAAGGCCATAAGCTGAAAGTTCCCGTCCTTCCACCTGTGGGCTGGATTCTGCGCCGCACCCTTACGGAGATGCACATACAACTTTATCTCCTTGCTAATCACAACATCGATTGCGCTAGTCTCTTCGGCCACTTCAGGCTCCTGCTCAGCAAGCGCGTCCATCAGCTCATCATGGATACTTCAAGCAAGTAAAGGGAAAGAGCACACCACGGCTGCAAGTATGACTCATCGTTTGGATGGACCAACGTAATAGTTGGTCGACGACCTGGCACCTTCGTTGCTAGCTGTCAAAGTATTCAAAATATCGCCCTGGCGGTTTTGAAAAAATGAGAGGCGTGGCGAAAGCTGCCGCACTAATGCGTGAAATATCTAGATACGTTTTCCAAAACGATGCTGAAATTCACTCAAAGAGAAAGCCAGAGCATAGCTGGAATTATTCCATACGATACACTATCGTATGGAATAGTTACAGTTAATATTTTCTATACTCTCGGAGTCTCGATTTTACTGGTTTTCGGGTGACGTGGGGCGACAGGCCGGGATCGGTCTCGGGCCTGGAACCGATAACGTGACACGGCGACAACATCCTGCCGGTGTCAAGTTGACTACGTGTCGATAGTCACTTTATGCCAACGGTTTCGAGATCGGTAAAGTAAATCTATCGTCGATATCGGTTTCCGACCGGTGTCGGCGACCGATTTTCGCCGACAGTTACGATTTCCAACGGTGTCGACGTAGGGTAGACACCATCAGTTTCGGTCAAGGACCGGTGAGGAAGAGACACCGTCCCGGCCGGTTTCGATCACGTCTATTGAGATCATGAAACCGACATCGGTGACGGGATGGAACCGAAACCGATGTCGACACTGGGCAGGTGACCTCCCGACGGGGGGGAACTGGTCACAGTCGCAGGGGAGGAAGCGCGTTGCCTTTCACAAAGGCAGCGGCGACTTCATTCCGTTCTGCCAGAATTCGACGTGCATGAAGAACTAGGCGCGGCACTGGCACCGCGACTGCCTGAATGGCGGCAAGCACGGCGCTGGGGGGAGCTTCCACAGCTTCTCCCTCGGTGACATCGAGAACGACTTGCTGGCAGAGCAGTTTCAGACGGCCATGGACGAGCACGACGGCGCGCGGTTCGATGCGCTCTGCCTTCTGGCGGGGGGCAAGCCGGAGATGCTCGACGGCGTTTCGGCGTGTGCCTTCGGGCTCGAGCCGGAGCGGGAGGATGGTGCGTTGCATGACTTCCTGCCCTACTGCCAGCCTGTCACCCACATGGGATGCTTCACGGTAGGTGGTGTTGCGAGCGGGGTCTCAGCTGCCGCTTGCACGCATGTCCGCGGGGGCGCACCGTCGGCGCCACCGCCGGCGGCAATCACGCATGTCTACCCTGACGGGTCGGGTGCGTCCGACGACGGTGTCATGCTGCCGGTGGACCCCGTGCACGCACACGAGCCCGACCCCTGCTTTGCGGACCAGATCGCGCGGATGGGGGGACTCTCGATCACGGCTGCGGGCAGCGGGCGAGGACTTGGCGATGCGGTACATGCACGCCGAGTCGGAGACCGACTCTTGCGGCAGCGACGTGGACGAGTCTGCTGTTGGGTAACCTATGCCCCGAGAGACGGTGAGGATGCCGTCCCGCAGCCTCCAGCCCCTCGGCGAGGATGCGGCACACCGCCTTGGGGGATTGGCCGCTCTTCGGCAGTTATGGTAATGGTGTGTGCACTCTTCTGTGTTTGCTCCACCGCGGCGCCACTCTCAGCTGCGGCTCTTGGCGAGGCATGCGCACCGGACCACACCGGCCTGGGAGTCGGTGGTGCTGCGGACGAGGCAGCCACGAGGGCGCCTGCGCTAACTTCTACAGCTTTGGCATGCCGCGAGGCCGGCTTGGGCGCTGCGGCGCCGGCTGCTACAGTAATCACTCACTTTTAAGAAAACCCGACGCGTTGAGAAAGCAGCCAGCGTTGGGGGGGTACCCAACTCGATGAGTACGGCTGGCTGGCTTTTTCGGCTAAGAAAACTCCCGAAATAAGCAACCTTTGTGCTGGCGCCGCAGGCGATTTTTCCTGAAATTATGGCCGTTTTAAGCGTTTATCAATGAAAATTTAAGAAAATAGCTGGCTAATTGAAAGAAAATGGCTTACTATTCTTCGAGTTCTCTTATGACGCTGACGCTGGGGGGGTACCCAACTCGATGAGTACGGCTGGCTGGCCCAAAATCCCTGTTTTCTTAAATATGGGCGATTACTGTATTCCACAGCGCCGGCACGGCCGGCACCGTGCTCGGCAGGGGCTTCACAATGCACCGATCGGGCTTTATATCCCGGTGCACCCGCCCCCTCCACCGCTGTACTGGGATGCCCCACCGTCACCGGATTATTCGCCGGGCCCTACTACAGACGAGGAGGAGGGGGAAGATCCCTCGCACGACGATCGAGACCTTTCAGATTTCTTCTGTGGCTCTACGAATGATTCAATCACGGCATCGACAACTTCAATTCACGGCACCATGACTGTGCTGCGGGCTGGCACAGCAGTGCAACCGCCAACTAGTGGCTAGGAAGTTAATCATGCCGCTCCTGCACAGTGAGATTGACCGTAGCTGTATGTGCAGGAGGGTCCGATCACGGACCGGATTTCAGAATTTCAACTCTTGACTGGGAACAGCCCTGCCAGAAAGGACAGGCCTTCCCTTAGAGCTCAAAATTTCCACCGCTGTAGATGGTGATTGTTCACAGGTTTCCACTTCGACTGGCCAGTCACCACACTGGGTGGTGTGCTGGAATGGTCACACCGCTTACTTTGTGACTCTTCCTATAGTAGTGTGTATGACTGTCACCCGAACCTGAACCCTAACTGTTTATGCCCATATAACGGGTTAACTTATCAACTTTATTACATTCTGAGAAAACCTATCACTGAGTGAATATACCACTGGTCCTAGGGGTATATCCAACAGTATATGAGCTCATCCACACCAAGGGAGAAATCGATAGCACGGCGGGCAGAGGCATATGGGGTTGTGTCAACACTGCTGCTACAAAAACCGGATAAGGATCTCATCATATACACCGATTCGCAGAACACCATAGATAACATCCGCAAGGTGCAAGTGAAAGACTGGGTGGACCCTAGAATGTGGAGGACCATGAATGGGTACTCCCTGTACAAACTGGCGGCTGAACTGCTGAACAAGAGGGACCACATCAAGGTCTGGGTAACGCTAAGGCCAATTTACACAAACGTTCCAAAAACCTTTTTATTTGATAAATAGGTCGCCCAAAGCGATCTGAACATTTTGCGCACTTCAGAGATCAAATTGACCACGTTATGAAAAAGTTATGGTCGACACCATTCATTTCCCGCCCATACTTAACCATACTTAAGTGAAAACTTAAAACGTTCATATCTCGCGATCTAGGAGCTCGGAACTTTTGTGTAAATTGGCCTTAGCGTTACCCAAACTTTGACATGGGGGGCACGACGGACTTGGTCCATGCGTGAAGGCACACACCATGAGCAATGAATGGCCGAGCGTTCTGAATTCAAGAGCCGATGAGTAAGCCAAACAGGCTAGATGGCTACTGCTGACGAGAAAGGATATATATATATATATAGTGAATATATATATATATATATCACAGTGGTAAAGGAAGCACGGGGCAGTGGTCCGGTCGAGCTAAAACTGCATAAGATAAATAGTTAGGTGTTTTATCGAGTGTGGTGTGGAACGGTCGTTCCTCGTTCGGTCGGAGCGAGAGCACATGGCAAATGACAAGATGACAGGGCCACTCAGAGCAAGGGGTGAAACTAGGAGGAACCAGACCCCCCCATACATTGGGGAAAGTCAGGCTCTCCGTGACACCACCTCGCGCCGAAGGTGTGAGTGGCCATGCCAAGGCAGCTGCAAGCCCTAATCCCTAACCCAAAGTCAATTGAATGTCCAGGCCATATGGGGCCTTTTTCAACCCAACTAGAAGCACGTTCGTGCATGGGCGTTGCCTAGGAATTCTAAATCTACAGGCTAGGAGGCTTGCAAAACATAATGTGCAATTGCTGATTGCTCGGCTTCGATGCAGTTACTTTGGTGGCGGCGGTGTTCTCGATCAAAAGTCGTCGAGCGCCGCCAAGATGATGACTTAACCAATACCCGTGCGGTGCCGAAGCCAAAAGTGGCCTGGCACCACCACAGTGAATGCGTCGATGGAGAAGGGGTAGGGAGGTGGAAGGCGGAAAGTGCGGTGAGGGAACGTGATTGAGCTCATGGGGAGGAACCCAAAAGGGATGATGGTGAGGGGTGAAGCGAGCGTGGTAGCACCACCAGACACCACAAGATGGTGACCAGGGGGCGTATAAGGCGAAGGTGAGGGGAGTGGCGAGACGAGTTCGTGGGAGTCAAGGGTCCCGCTGCTGATGTCGTCCTCGTCGTGATTGGTGCCTGGTGGGCAAGCACCACCAGACACCACCAGGTCGAAGCCAAAGGCAAGATGTTGTTGACGAAGGCGTTCCAGCGCAACACGAACTGCAGCCATGCGTGCACGCTGGGGTGACGAGGCCATGGGCGTAGAAGCTGGAGATTGAAAAATCTGTCGTCGATAAGATAGGGTTGAGAACGAAACACGTAACCTTCGTTAAAAGTAACCAAATCGGGCGATGGAAAGGTGAGTGAGGGTCAAATTTCACGAGGAAATTGTCGGTGAGGTCCAAATCGGCGTGCCATAAGCCAGTTTTTCGATACGAAAGTACTGCTGACCAGAAAGTCAAAGGACTCGTGGTATTGCGACTCCAGCGCACAGATGCAGAGGGCTAGTTACGAGATGGCTCGTAAAATGGGCGGCTTTCAAAATGAATTCAGTCGCGAATGGGATAAAAACGGGATAACGGTTGTCGGTGCTCCAGCGGAGCGAGGGTACTTCACAGTAGGATCAACAATGCGGCTCCAGCGCAAAATTGAAGCAGGTGACTCATGAGATGGCTCGAGAATCGAAGGAACGTCCGGTGACGGGAACCGAAACGGAAGGATTAGGCAGAGGCCGGCGCTCCAGGCCGAGATGGTACCCCAGATCAAAAATCCGTACTTAGGCAATTACGAGGCGGGTCTCGCAACATACGGTTCACGAGGCGGGTCTCGCGAGGTTGTAGAATCGGCACACCAGGCCGAAGCGAGTCAAAGACGTAACGAATGAACCACCACCGAAGTGGTACGGCCCATAACCTGACGAGAAAGGATATATATATATATATATATAGTGAATATATATATATATATATATATCACAGTGGTAAAGGAAGCACAGGGCAGTGGTCCGGTCGAGCTAAAACTGCATAAGATAAAATAGTTAGGTGTTTTATCGAGTGCGGTGTGGAACGGTCGTTCGGTCGGAGCGAGAGCACATGGCAAATGACAAGATGACAGGGCCACTCAGAGCAAGGGGTGAAACTAGGAGAACAGACCCCCATACATTGGGGAAAGTCAGGCTCTCCGTGAACTGCCCGGAAGTCCTTGTTGTAGGACCAGAAACGCGCATAGTCCTATGACAAGGACCACCGTTTCACGATTTTTTTGGGCCGTCACGGATGGTCTCTAGAAGTCGTATTCCATGAGCTCATGACTATTTGGCACCTATATATTGGTTGGGTGGGCGTGGTTAAGTCAGAAATCGCTATATATATCGCGTTTGAATGCAGCAAAGTCAGGCACCCGATGAAAATCTTGGTTGCTTATTTTCACATATTCAAAAAGGTGCTTAAAATGGTACCCTGACTTCATGATTTTTTACCAAAAGCATTTGGACTAAGAGCGACCTGGGCCGCATTCTTATCGCAACTATAACTCCATACTAATGATAATTGGGCCTTGATACGAGGTGGAATTATTATATATACTCTCAAAATGACTTCATCGTTACCCTACACCCGGGAAAACATTTTTGATCCAAGCGGTAGAAATTGTGTTTTGTGCTCTTACATAATATGAATAGCATGGTAATAGGTGATATGTGTTATCCGGAATGGGCCCAAATGATATTATGTTTTACTTCACATATAAATTAATTTCCCAAAAGCTCAATGTTGACCATATGAAGCATATCATGGTAGTTATGCACCATGTTAGATGGGCAACCCTGACTTTTTAGCAGTGGAAAATTCAGTTTTCCTAGGAAAGCCTTACTCGTGCATCCGTGTGAGCGTTGAGGTGTTGTGCGCATGCCCCCATCATCCACATGATGGCATTAAACTTTCATTTCGGTCATAAACTTGTATGATATAACTTCCTAGCCCCATCAGATTTGATCTAGAAGGTTACACATGCCTCGGACACGGTGGTCCTTGTGGTAGGACCATCGACCTTTTGACGATTTTGGCAAAAACACGCTCCACTACATGCACACGATAATATCAGCCTGGAACAGCTTAAATAGCCGCATACGCTCGTTATCAACAGCCTATAGCAACTCACGCGCGTTCGTCGGAGCTCCCCACAACTACACGAATTCGCACCGCAAATTCACAGCACAAGCCCCGCAAGTACGCTATCGCAAGGGTAAGGTAGTTTGTCGTTCGTTAGTGTGTTGTCGCGTATCTTGGCCTGCCGCTTATGGCAGGATATATGAAAGTGGTTGTTTGAGCGGAATATGAAGAACAACCGCGTGAATCCGGACTTCAAAAGACAGGCGCGATAGGGTCGATATGCAAATTCACTGTGTACGTGTGTATGTGTATGACACAGCTGCGCATTCGCACGTCCCTGACTTTCAACGCCTACGCAGCCGCGTGAGCGTCACCTTCTTTCCCCTTTTTCAACCTCGTCGTTATCCGGCACTCGACCGGGAATTCTCAGGTACGGTTTCAAAAGTACGAACATCTGTGAATTCTCCGCGCGGTGCCAGCAACGTCGAGAACGATACTCGTCCCGTCGTCAGAGCTAGCCAGACGTCGCGAAGTCAACGACGCTCCAGCCGGTCTTGAGTCGACGCCCTGTGCGAGGCCAACCCCATGAATTCACGTGCAGGGCCGCACTCAATATGCGGCTGACCGCAACTTTCTTACGCGTGTATTCATTGACAGTCGGCTGTATACGTCGTTGTCCTTTGTCCCCGCGCGATATGACCGTTCCCGACACGCCGGTAGCCGTTCATAATTAGCGTCCTGCCGACGCCAGTTGCTCGTTCCCCAACCCTGTAACGCGCAAGTTTGAATTCAGCTGTGGATGCACTGTCAAAACTGGTTGGCCCCTGTTTGGACGTCATGAATTTACAAAACTGCTTCACCGCACGTCCCCGTCTCAGCTGCGTTCGACTTGCCCCGTACGAGGCACAGCTTTGTGTTTGCCCCCTGTTTCGCAGTGTGTTTCACCCAATTTACTTGCTAGACCTTCCATACTTACAGTACTTAAAAAACTCCCTTGCCGACGCCAACGCAGCAAAGCCCCTTCGGTACCCGATGACACGCCACACCCACACACGACGCACGTCACTGCCCCAACGCTACACACACCCTAAGCCTCACTGCCACACGCCCTGCACATTACAGTTACCACAATCGCGACATGCATTCAAGATGGTACCGCGATTGGGACGAGCATCTTATGCAGGCCGCTTGGGGAAACGCCAGAGACGCGAATCACATCAACTTTCTGAACAAACCGCAAATTTGGAGGGAGGCCTCTGTGACAAAGGGGGCAATCGGGGATAATGATGGAGACAATGATATATATAAAGATGGGTATATGAGATAGTTATCGGTTTTCGGAGGGGTGATACCACTGGTATCGTTGCGCGTCAGCGCGACGATGCCAGTGGTGTCACCCCGTAAGAAGGAGCGTCGAGCCGAGCTTTTCGCTGAGATGCTCAAGGAGGAGCCCAGCACAGGTCGCTCTACCAAAACCGCCAGCAACTTTTTCTCTAAGTGGCTAAAGGCTTATGCCAAACTCCCTGCTACAAGCGACCCAAGACTATATGACTATCCACTTGTTAGCGACTCTGAAAATGAGGGGCCCACAGCGCCAGATTTACTTCTTGCCGGCATGTCGGACGAGGCGGCATGGGTTTGTTCGGCTGGACTCCGAAAAGGCGAGGCCATGAAAAGAAGCACCCCACATCACTATTTCTGTGGCTTGAATCGAGAGTGGAATCTCCACTTCAAGGCCCTTGATCAGACGTTGAGCAAGGTACGTTTGCATGGCGAAAACCTTTCCCGCATATTTTTCTGTTTGATATTGTGTTTCACACGACTGTGCTCTGATGTCTTTACACATGCGCCCTCGTTCGTTACGGACGTACAGGATCCACGAGCTGAAATGAACTTTTTCGTTGACCGCCAGTGCATTATTCCCACCAGCCTCCTCCCCAACTCCCTCCCCACCTCCCTCCCCACCTCCTCCTCATCGAGAGGTGATATTGGTCCAAGATTCGTCTCGTCTGTCCGTCCGTCCAAGACAAATTCTTGACGGACGGACGGACGGACGGACCAAACATTCTTAACATTCTAAGATTTTCGAAATTAGGGCTCCCATACTTAAGCCCATACTTAAGGAGTGTAACGCGTCGGCCCGCGTCGACGCCTGCGTTTTCCCATACTTAAGATTTTATTATTATTTTTTATTCATGCTTAACACTTAAAGGGCGAATCGATATACTGCTCATGCTGATATTGTTTTCAGGTTGGTGTCGCATACGTTTTGGGGCATATCTCGCGTTCTACTTATCCATTCGTGCCCCTACTTCGCGTGCCTAACAAAGCACACACGCAACTATCTACTTCACATCACGGCTTACACCTAGAGCACGCGAGCATACATGTATGCCGCTAGGTTGGAGTGCATGCACGCATTCCTCCCTACCCTTTAGTATGGGGCACTCATACCCCTGCACTTTCCGATAAGTTTTTTTGCTCAATATATTGAGTTTGGTGGCCTTTACGGGGTTGGGGGACCTTGCTCAACTCACAAATATGGATACCAATACTTCATACATCTCAAGTAGGTGACTAACGTAGAAGTTATGGCACATTCCGCGCTCATACTGATCCTATACTGCAAAATCTGAATTCGCCCTTTAAGTGTCAAGGGAAATATCCCTACGGTCCTAGGAAATTGTAGTATGTGTACTAAAGGTGTACTAAATGCATACTAACAGCAGTATATGTAGTCAAGTTAGTATGCCGCTAGTATGCGGTTAGGATACCGTTACGGTACCCACTACGTGAGACTAGATATTAACGGCATACTAACGCCATACGTCTTAACGACCCGTTAGTACGTGCATATGATGCCGTTAGGACGCCCCTAACACATGCATCTTAACTGGTTTTAGGATGCCGTTATGATGTTCGTAGGACGACGTTAGGACATACTAACATATGCATATTAACAGGCGTTAGGATGCCATTATGATGCTCGTAGGACGACGTTAGGACATACTAACACATGCACTATAACTGGCGTTAGGATGCCATTATGATGTTAATATGACGACGTTAGGACATACTAACACCGACACCCTAAAGGCGTCCTAACGACATGCTATCTGGGACATAGTAAAGGCATACTAACGTTGGTTTTAGCATAGCTTTAGTGTGTTAGGGCGCATACTAAACGCATACTAACTATGCCATAACTACACAAGCAGTCAAACGCGAACGTTGCGAGTATTCATATCGGGGGAAGCTTGATGCGAAGGCATATGCATTGTGAGGTGCGAGATACATTGTGATTGGTGAGTGTGATGCACAACAAGTACAAAAATTCATAATTACAAAAATGTTACCATGTTGCCCCATACGCGTGAGGCATCCTCCTCACGCATCCTCCTCGGGGGGGCCCGCGAAGGCGTGCTCTAATGCCCCGTACCGGATGTACGAGGCATCTACGACTAGGGGCAAGGGGCTAGCAGCCAGGGCAACGTTTTTTTTTCCCCCGGAAGGCTGCCCAAAAGTATCTTTCAAGGTCCTTGCCCCTTACAAGGGCTTTATTTAGGAAGGGGTCGGCTTTTTTGAGAATCGTGTTCAAGGCCGCGATCCCCTTCCCGGCGAACTCGTCGACACCTGAGTTGCCTGTTCGGTGGTTTGCCTTCGATATCTGTGGCAAACCAGATTAAGTTAAGTTAGAGGGGAAAGTGAATACAGCTGCAAATTCCGTTAAGACGCCAATAACATACTAAAGGAGTCCTAAAGGCATCCTAAAGGCAAAAAGTGCAGCAAAACTCACCTCCAGACCCAGGAAGAGGGGGGGGAGCTTCAGCTCCTCGGATACGTGCCAATGCTCCACTGACTGGCGGTGGAGGTCACACACAGTGACCTTCCCTGCCAACAGGGGCACCTCCTGTTTTAAAGCCCCGTTGGAGGTGAAGTATTCCTTCTCCTCCAATGGGGCTTTGATGGCCTCGTCATCGGCCGTAGGGCGGGCGTAGACGTAGACCTCGGTCCCCACTGGATACCTCGAGGCCAGGTTGACGTGGTCTTCCTCGTCCGACTGGGTGCCTCCATGTCCCCCCCCCTCCCCCTCCTTGCCCTTGTCGCGAGGATCCTCCTTGCCCTTTTTGGCCTTTTGGGCTCTCGTGCTTTTGGAGGGAGAAGCCCCGGGGGCCTCCTCCGACTCAGCAGGTCGCTTTCGGAGGGGCTCTTCCTCTTCGGCGTCCTCCTCCTCTTCGTCCCCGAGGGATAAAACGCTCTTCGACCACGAGGCTAGTAAACACTCGCCTGCAAAGCAGTTAGTAAACAGTTAGTATGCAGTTAGTATGTTAGCGCCATACTAAAGGTGTACTAACAGAAAACACAGTGTCCAGAGAGGAAATAAGTTTTGCATGTTTTCACAAAAGGGCTCATTACGTGCAACTTACGTGTATCCTCCAGGCTAGGGAGGCCCTCCTCGTACGTGGTGGGAAGAGCCACAGGCTCAATCCCAGCTTTTTTCAAGGCCTCAAGCTTTGCCGCGTCGTTGTAGACCGTGAGGGAGATTCCCTCCGCCCCCTCCACCTTCGCGAAGGGGTGCTTTGCGTGGGGCTTCAAGACCCACGCTTTGCCCTTCTTCTTCCACGATCCATAACGGAACGCGGAGCGGAAGTTGTTGACGTCGTTTCTTATCTTCCCCTGTATATAGGGGATGATTGCGACGTCCACGGAGTGGTCGTGACCACTCTCCTTGGCGATTTTGCGCACGAGCTCGGCGTACGCTTCTTGTTGGGCCCCCACGTTGACGAGGGGATTCCATTCCTTCATCGCCACTGAGTATTCGCACAACGTGAAGGAAGAAGAAAGTTAATTAAGCAACAAGAATACAACCTAGCAACGACAATCCAACGAACCGCGGTGCGCACCCGTCTCTTTGTTGATCGCGGCGCGCACCGCCCGCTCGTGGGGTTGTAGAACCCCGCGATTGCGCATGCGCATCCCAACCGCTCCCTCTTTTAATTTTCGGGGGGGCCTTTGCTTGGTATTACTCCACTTGGCATCTTTTGCGGTGGCGGGGGCGGAGGCGAATCCCTCTTCGCTTTTTCTATGCCACGACACGTAGTCCAACAAGCCCGCCAATGATTTCTCCTCTCCCATAGCATCGCAGAGGTCGTCGTATGCCTCTCGCTCCTCGGTTGTGGGGTGACTCATCGATGCGTGGATGTTTGAGTGAGGGGCTCGGCCTGGCTTAGGGTGTGTACGGTTTGGTACGGGTGAGTTGCGTCTTTATCGATGAGACACCACGCAGAGTGAAACGTTAAGACGCCTTTAGTTGGCGGCTAGCATGCTACGGCGCTCCTCCCCGGTTACCGTTCGAACTTCGGTTCGTTACCTTGCATTCGCATTGACCACGCAGTTCGAATTTGTGGCGCTCAATTTTCTTTTTTCGTGACCTTTTTACGCAAGCCCTTCTGTGTCATACGTTGTGTCATTGAACTTGGTCACTTTGCATCTGCGGTGAGCATCGCTCTTGCCGTAATCGTCTAGTGGTAGGATGTCGCTCATGAAGGCGGAGGGTGTGCGGTTCGAATCCCTGTAAGGGGCAGTTATATATAAGAAACGATTTTGTTCGGTCCATTCTTCTGGGTGTCACCTCGACCGTCCGATTGCTACAAAATCATTGGGGGTGAGAACTTTCCATTTTATTTCTTTTGTTTATATTTATTTTTTGCTCCTGCGCATTTTGAAAAAATCGTGCGCACAAAATGCTTCATATCTATGGCAAAAAAAACAAAACCAACATTTTGCTTGGAGGGGTGTGTTCCCTTCAACTTGCCCATTTCCCTGCCAAATTTTTTGTTTTTTTTGTTTTTTTCGCTATTTTTGGGTCTTATAGCTTATGTCATACAAGTCATATGACGTTAGTACCCCTTTAGCATGCCATGTACATTACGCGGATATTATGCCGGTAGCATGCTCTTATGGTGTCATTTAGTATCCTAACGCCAGACTTGCAGTTTTTTTTGTTTTTTTTTGTTTGCATGCGTCTTTGTTAGTATGCCGTTACGGTACCCACTACGTGAGACTAGACGCCGTTAACATGCTATCGCCACGCCGTTAGCGGCATACTAGGTGAGACTAGACGCCGTTAACATGCTAACGCCACGCATGCTAAAGGCGTGCTAACTACATGCTAGCGGCGACAACATGTTAAAGGTGTCCTAAGGGCGTGCTTTAGGGTGCACATCTTAACGCGCCTAGAGGAATATTCCTCAAAAGATTCCCTGGTTAGGACACCTTTAGGAGGCCTTTAGGATGCCTGTAGTTCGCCCATCCTAACGGTATCCTAATGACACCCTAACGTGTGGCATTAGGACTCCTTTATGACGTACTAACCACGTCTTAACGCGCCTAGAGGAATATTCCTCAAAAGATTCCCTGGTTTAGGACACCTTTAGGAGGCCTTTAGGATGCCTGTAGTTCGCCCATCCTAACGGTATCCTAATGACACCCTAACGTGTGGCATTAGGACTCCTTTATGACGTACTAACCACGTCTTAACGCGCCTACGGGGGGGGGGTCACAGGCCTGCGATGCCCCGTAAAGCACTTCGCCCCGGAGAGCATTTCTCCGCGCTACGTGAACAATGGACTCGCCAACTTCCCCCCGATGCATCCGATGACCAGTTCGTGCAGGCGTCCGCAAGTACACCCCGTGCGGCCCCGGGTCACCGTGGGCTTTCCCTCCAACGACAAGAACGACCGGTGGCCAAAACGCGTGCGCCACGACTAGCCCGAATGGCCATGTGTCACCCAACACCTCACCCAGTACCCTTGGCACCACCGCGTGGTCCGGTGAATATTGCCACCTCCGCACCATCAACTCCGGCGGTACCACTTGCTGCCGATACCGTCGGTTGTCCGGAGGGTTTTCGGTTGGGTCAACATTTCGAGGAGCACACGAAGAAGTTTCGAGTTAGCCAATGGGCGGAAACCACTGTGGCGTGCGTGAATGATGCAAGGTGAGTGATTTCGTTTTTTCAAGGACCCTTTGAAAGTGCCCTAACTTTCAGTTGGACTCTTGAATCACAATCGTCCATTTGGACCTTCGCAGCACTGTCGCACACATATGATGCCGTTAGCATGGTAAAGACTATGTATCGACGTACTAGCGACATCTTAACCGCACTCTAACGTGGCAGGTGCCAAACGGAAGACATGATGCGTGCTCTTTGTCACGTAACCGCTTGTAGATTGGAAGCGCGTAAGTCGAGAAACGTCGGCATGGTTCAGATTTACACTTGTGGCCATCGCAAGGACGAACCAACTTGCATGACTCCCCGCGACTTTCATCGTTGCGCCCAAGACATGCTAACGACCCTACGGTACCCGTCATGGTTGCCGATCCTGTCCATTTTGGAAGAAGAACCGGGCAAGGTAATGTACGCCGACCGCGTATTTCCCAAATTACGGACACGTGGCGTGCGACATTGTCTCATGTCCATTGCCACTGCAATCATGCTCATTGTCGCACCTCCATCGATAACACCACCCCTCTCTCTGATATTGATACGAGATGTCGACGACTCCCTGCCGCCCGCCTCGCCTTCACCGCGCCCCGAGCCGATGGCCGACCCCACCGATGACGACACCACCCTCCTTCCTCCTTGATACGAGACGTCCACGACTCCCCCGCCGCCCGCCTCGCCTACACCACGCCCGAGCCGATGGCCGACCCACCGATGACGACACCACCCTCCTTCCTCCTTGATACGAGACGTCCACGACTCCCCGCCGTCCGCCTCGCCTTCACCGCGCCCCGAGCCAATGGCCGACCCCACCGATGACGACACCACCCCTCCTTCCTCCTTGATACGAGACGTCCACGACTCCCCGCCGCCCGCCTCGCCTTCACCACGCCCCGAGCCGATGGCCGACCCCACCGATGACGACGCCCGTCCCTCGTCATTGATAGAGAACCGCGTTGACGTGGTAAGCATCGTGGAATCCATTGAGGACGACGGCGACTCTTCTGTCGCCACGCTTTTGCCACACCCCGAGACGACCGAGCTCCCCGACCACTTTCCGCGTTATGGGAATGTGGACCTGGCGAGGTGAGCCCCCCCTTTGGGCGGTTTGTATGTCGGCGCTAGGGTGCCTTTACCACGCCTTTAGCGTGCTAACAGTGGTATAAAGGCGTGCTATCTCCAGGCGCGGCCACGACTCCCCGCCGCCCGCCTCGCCTTCACCGCGCCCCGAGCCAATGGCCGACCCCACCGATGACGACACCACCCCTCCTTCCTCCTTGATACGAGACGTCCACGACTCCCCGCCGCCCGCCTCGCCTTCACCACGCCCCGCGCCGATGGCCGACCCCACCGATGACGACGCCCGTCCCTCGTCATTGATAGAGAACCGCGTTGACGTGGTAAGCATCGTGGAATCCATTGAGGACGACGGCGACTCTTCTGTTGCCACGCTTTTGCCACACCCCGAGACGACCGAGCTCCCCGACCACTTTCCGCGTCATGGGGATGTGGACCTGGCGAGGTGAGCCCCCCCTTTGGGCGGTTTGTATGTCGGCGCTAGGGTGCCTTTACCACGCCTTTAGCGTGCTAACAGTGGTATAAAGGCGTGCTATCTCCAGGCGAGGCCACGACTCCCCGCCGCCCGCCTCGCCTTCACCGCGCCCCGAGCCGATGGCCGACCCCACCGATGACGACACCACCCCTCCTTCCTCCTTGATACGAGACGTCCACGACTCCCCGCCGCCCGCCTCGCCTTCGCCACGCCCCGAGCCGATGGCCGACCCCACCGATGACGACGCCCGTCCTTCGTCATTGATAGAGGACCGCGTTGACGTGGTAAGCATCGTGGAATCCATTGAGGACGACGACCCCGAAGACTTTAAGGATGTAAAAGACATATTACGCCAACTTGGTCTACCGGCGACTTTGGTAGTTGGGGAACCTGCCCATGCCCGGTTGGCACGGATGTACTCCTGTATATGCATGTTCGACGACGATGATGAGGGCATCGCCGCCGGTGAGACCTTTCCTATTTTCCCTCCCGGATTTGCCGATTGGGAGGCCGTGAATCGTGCTTTCCGCCACATGGGGGAACCGGTGCGGTACTTTGGTGAAACGGATGAGATGAACTTGGAGCGGCTAGATGTCCAATGGAACAACTTCATCGGCACCGACACCCACGACACACGCCCTCCCGCGTCCCCCGCGAGCTTGGGTAACGGGGAGGTGAACATGGCGAGGTGAGCCCCCATCCGAGCTCTTATCGCCGGGAGTTAGGTCGCCATTACCATTGTGATAAAGTGCTAACAGTGTACTAACGGCTTCATATCCTCGCAGCACGGTGTCCACGGAGATGCGTCTTCAACATCCGCTGATGACGCCATTGGAGATGGAGTGGAAGATGCGAGACGACGCACATGAAAGCGCAATACGGGCGGCAGAGGTTCAACGCGGAGGGTTGGTGTATAAAAACGGCTTGGCGTTATGTGATTGTGGCATGTGCTATGGCACGACCATGTGGGTTAGTCGAGCAACCCTTTTTCGTCACCGAAGCTTGTTCAAAAGGATACGGCGCGGACAGGCCTACACGGATGCGGTAGACGTCCCAGACCCGGATGTGCGTCATGTCGTGCCATTGGGCGATGACGTGAAATCGAATGACACCCGCGCCATTCCGGCAAGGTGAGTGAAAAAACTGAACAACCTCCGGTACTGGAAACGCCGTTAGAGTGCAGTTAAGATGTCATTAGTACGTCGTAACACAGTGTTTAACATGCTAACGGCATCATAGGTGTGCAACAGTCCTGCGAAGGCCCAAATGGACGATTGTGAGCTTGTGGATGACGACCGCTCCTACACCACGTGCAAATCCAACCCGATGCGGGAGATGGATCCGGGAGTATCGGACGACGACCGCTCCTACAGCCAAGATTACTCATCTTGCGAAGGTGAGAACTTCGACGAGGGGGGGATCCATGCGACGAGGAGGGTGATGAAGTGGGTGGCGAAGCGTGGGACGAAGCTGGATCTATGAAAGGCGACGACCATGGAACGGATGCAGACGAAGACCCAGACATGCGAGACGCAAAAGCGGCCACGTCGTTGTTGGTCCAAGAGATGACGAAGTTATTGGCCGCCCAACAGCAGGTGAGCAATATGTTAAACGTAGAGCGGTATTAAGCCTTTATGATACCTTTAGCACGCCATTAGGCTATTGTTAATGTGTTACGGGCGCACTACATACCCCGATTGTCGTGTTATAATTGCGGTTTCGGAGGGTGGCCACCACGCGCAGGAGATGGACCCCGTGGAAGGCCCGCGCCGACCCATTAACGCCTTCAAGCTCCTTATCGACTGCTTGGAATGGAACGCCGAAGGCAAGATGTCGCGAGACTCTTTCGACAAGCTCCTCGCCATTATCACGGAACATTTCGGAGATCAATTGGGCAACTTTCCAACGAACTTCAAAGCCGCCTGGAAACGGTTCGAAGCGTTCGACGCCCCCTGGCATAGGGTCGACTTATGCGTGAAGGGGTGCGTGTTCTTCGAGGAAGATTACGCCACCGCCGACGAGTGCCCGAAGTGCAAGGAGCCCCGGTGGGAGGCATTGGGCGAGACGGGAGACGTGGACGCGGGGAAAGGCAAGAAACCGCGATCAACATTCTTTTGGTGGAATGTTGTCGATTTG
>LGRX02033954.1:36928-55445 GCA_001247695.2 Cymbomonas tetramitiformis | reverse complement strand
TTTTCGACTGCCAGATCGGATTTTCAAATGCCAGACCGGATTTTCGAATGCCAGACCGGATTTATTCGAGCGACAATCAAACGCGCACGTGATGAATTCAGTTCGATTATAAATATATAAATTTATAAAAATATAAATTTATAAAAATATAAAGTTAAAAAAAGGATATGAGAGAATGTGAGAGAATGTGAGAGAATAACATAAATTAACATTTATTTATTTAAATAAAAGGTAATGAGTACGTGGTAATGGGTTGTTTTAAAAAGTATTTCAAAGAAAGAAAAGTATTTTTGTAGAATAAATTTTATGAAATAGAAAATGTTTTTAAAAATGCCCGTTACCCTACTACCCGGTACCCTATTCGTTTATTCTTAAATACGCATTTTTACCGAGATGACCGAGACGATGCTATTTCCGCGATTTAACCTGCTGAAATTTTGGGGGGTCAACGTAGGGGACCCCCCGCATCGTCGATTAAATCGGCAAATTTTGATATGAGGGAATATGAGGGAATATGAGAGATTAACATAAAATTACTTATCTTTATATATATATTTATTTATATAAAAAGTAAGGGGTAGTAGGGTAATGGGTTGTTTAGAAAAGTATTTCAAAGGAAGAAAAGTATTTTTGTAAAAAAACTTATAGCATTTTAAATTTTTTTTTAGAAATGCCCATTACCCTACTACCCGGTACCCTATTTTATTAAATACGCATTTGAACTAAATTACGATTTCTGACGTAATTCTCACGTAATTTCTCGAACCTAAACCCTAAACCCAGAACCTAAACCCTAAACCTACTGAAATTGGGGGGGGTCGACGAAAGGGACCCCCGCCGGCGATGAAATCGGCAAAATTTAATTTTTGTGACCCCTAGACACCCCCACAGACCCCCCGATGACAGGGCTGTCATAATTTCAAATCGGATAGCCAAAGTTAGTCAATGATAGCCAATGATAGCCAAACTATAGAGTACTGTACTCGCTAGTCGTGGTGTCATGTCACGCGACGGTACAAGTAGGGTTAGGGTGGTCATATTTGAGGTCACCTACAGAATTATTGTGTAGCCTCAGCCGAGCGTCAGGATGAGAAAAAGTTTTTCTCTCCTTCACTTAATTGAGTTGGATAGAACCTACAGTCGTCTGACTAGGTTTCATTTCGATAAACTGCACGCAGCATACTAATTTGACCGCTGCTGGCATAACAGCGCCATCCTGAAGTGCAGCTGCAGGTACATATCGCTTCAACATTTTTTGGCTTTGCCAGACACAGTAAACAGAAAGTAGCTCGCGGATCTATTCGATTCTTGTTGCTGCGGCATCAGCTGCAGCTTTATCACCAACCACCTCAACACTTCTCGCTTTCTCCAACCTTGAGGTGTTTTTCTTGGGGTTTATGAGAGTAGTCAACACGTGTGTTGTGCAGCCCATAATTTGCTTGTTCCACTTTCTTCGCGTCCTACTTCAACCTGAATTTCGCTTGCTCTGCCGCCAAACAAGGAGTGCGTGGCATCACGAGTTTCTATATCTTGAGTGACTGCGAAGTAAAACGCGACTCCGGTGAACAGTGAAGTACCGAGGGGATCAGAAGCTCCACAATCGAAGTGCACACGCCGTAGCAGAAATACACACACTTCGCGTCGAAGTGCAAGCTGAGACAGGTGCTGGAAAGACTTTCCAAACTCCAGAAAAATCTGCGACTGCGTTTTTTAGAAATTTACAACCTGCGCGGTTTGTGAATCCCAGCGGACGATTGGCCTTGAGTGCTCTTCTAAGCTCGTCCGAGCCTGCAAGTAGAACAAACGAAGCTATACAGTCATGCGACCGCGTTGGAAGCTTGCGGGATATTGAAGTATTCGATGTCCTAGCGAAGACTTGTTCTCCTTCTCCTATGGAAAATGTTCGAAACTGTTTTTGAAGGGATTTGGTGGGCAGACTGCAGGGCTACCACGTTTTCTGTACATATCTAAACCTGCTCTCTGCACTGATTGGCGTTCCTGTGTACTCTGGGCTGGAAGTCGACTAGGCCACGAAATCGTCTTTCCCAGGCGAAAACTTTTGTGCTTTCCACGGCCAACCATATCGCAGGAGTCCTTCCTTGTTTGTACGGCTCCATATGCCGTATACAGTCGATGTGCTTTGCGCACCAGACGTACGTGTGAGAAGATATGTTGGTTGGCGAGAGGGCTGCGGGGGATTTTCTTCGCAGATGAGAGATATCCTCTGGATGTCGGAAGAACCGCTGCAACCTGGGGCCGTGGTGTATTGCACGCTCAGAAAAGGCGGAAAGTATCACGAAATGACAGTGTGCGGTCCTGCCTATTCCACCTGCAAGAGCCTGATGCAAGATCTTCCGGATCAGAAGCCTGGCCATACGTTGCTCCACCGGACCTTCCAACAGGTGAGGCTCCTAGCGGCCCGCGGAGGTTTGGGAATTCGGCTGCCTCGCTACAAAGTCCAAGACAACTGGTAGTTGAACCAGTGACTTTTGCGGTTTCATCGACTGTTTCACTCGCAACATTATGGCATAGGACGCTCTGTCCAATTTGACCTCGTTTGCAAAAGGTTAGCTGTGGGGTGATACAAAGGGGGTCTACGTTCCTGTGATCCGCAAATCAGGCACTGTCCTGCTGCTCGGATAAGCTCGGGGCTGGAACCCGCCTCTTGATGCGGACTCCCTGGCATGCTGCTTCGAGCAGCTCGCGGCTGGACTCCACCTAAGGTTTAGTTATTTTTCACTTTCCCGGGGGTTCTGCATATTTTGGTGCAGAAAAATACTGGTGACCCTTTTCTTTATAGGCCTACAGAGACTCTTCTTACGGACAGAAAACAGATGAAGGCAGACGAATTGGCAAAGCCTCCAAAGCAAGCTGCGCGGGGCGACCCTTTGGTTAGCGCCATCGAAATTCTCGGGAGCGCAGCCATCGACCTATTAGATCGTCTCCCCTTGGCGGTTGTGCGTGAGTGAGTCCCCCATGCAACGCCGCCATCTGACTGTCTTCTCAGGCGAGCATCACTCTGAAGGCCTAGAATAGGTTTTCACGGCACACCATATAGAAACTACATGCTTGTGAGTCATACGATATGTCTTCGTCTCTCACTTGCCTCCTCGCATTCTTCCAACGCAGTATTGTATCTGGCGGGCTAGCGCCACTTCAGTACTTCGGGGTGAGGCGCACGCCTGGAGAGGTGGCCTTGACTGTACCGTGCTAGGCTAACGGGTGGGTGCAGCTGAGCTCGAGTGTGTTGCAACTTGCAGGCGGCGCCCCAGCGCGTGGAAAAACTGGGAGAACAAAGTGAGAGAGGCAAAGGTGTGTGTACTAAGAAAAGGATCGTGCCTTGGCCGATAGCATGTAGCAAGCTTATGACCTGCTCAGTCATGGAGCCCAGCAACCACGTGAATTTGTGGCTGCGCCTCAAATTGATACAGAAAAGTGCTTTGCCATCCCCTTGACACAGTAGTCTGGCTGCTGCTTAAAAGCTCAGGAATTGCTTTTGAAGCAGCAAACAGAGGTTCGAGTATGGTCACCTGCAGTCACTCATTCAGATCATCAAGACTGATTCCCTTCACAACTTGTTAAAGCCCCTAAACAGTGGGGCGCGCACTGTTAAGGCGGAATTGCTATTCCTGTCGGCAGTCATATTGTCTTTGAAGTCAGCGATACCTATACCCTTCTGGACTGCACATCCGAAGGGAAGTTATTCGTTGGCGTTTGTTTGAAGTAGGGCAATAACAATCTGCAATTTCCCTTTACATTCCTCCACCGCATCATTCGACTTTTTGGCGGACATAGCCGGTCGCTCAACCGATAAATTTTGTCGGGACTGCTGTGTCGTGCACGTAGGTAGAAAGCCTAGGTAAACTACAGTGATAGCATCTTAAAATCTGACAGCTTCTACACAAATATTGGAGGAGATGTAGGCTGAGTGAAGTGGATACAATGCGTGGTGCAAGGACGGGTGAAGACGCCGTGTTGGGGACTTCATTTTCAATGCATTGCATTCGATCTTCCCATAGCATCATTTTCACCCGGCACTCCGCTTGTCACGCAGCGCACTGCCACATCTAGAGTATGCGGAATCGAACGTGAAGCCTTCTGCTGGAGTCTTCACGTCGTTGTGCATAACTCATGCTATCAGTGAACATTAGTTTTAAAAAACATGAGCCTGAAATGCCGTTGTGACTTGGGCACCACTAAAACCCAAGTTCTACTCACCGGTTCCCCCGGAATTTAGTGGACTCCACATGGACTCTGCTGACACATGCGTGCTGCTGGCACGCATGTGTCAAGTCATGATTCAGCATAGTAGTATGCAAAAGATTTAACATTCACAAATGCCTGAAGGCTGTGCAGCAGTCAAAACCCTAGTTTGACTTGCGACTTGCGACTTGCGACAATTCACGGATCACGGATCCTGCAAGGATACGAAATTCCAAGCAAGCCAATGGGATTGCCCGAATGTCCTTGAAGTCGATCAGGGTGCTGTCGAAATCGAAATAAATGGCCAAGCGATCAGACGAAGATTTTTGAAATGAACGGTGATCGATTACGAGACGTGGATTTTCAAGCTTACCGAATCTAACCATTAGGATGGGCTATTTGAGGTAAACAAAATATGCTTTCGGCTATCATTGACCCAAAGTGTCCATCTTAAAGGTTGGAACCTGATAGGGAATTGTGTCGGGAAAAAATACGGAGGACAGTCTACAATGAAGGCTGATTGAGTGACGACAGCTGGCCATACTACTGGAGCTTGCCCGGCACGGGATATAGAGGCTGAGCAACACGTTGCCACACAGGGGCTCGAGGATCTCGCGCGGCACGGGACATGGAGGCTGAGCAACACGTTGCCACACAGGGGCTCGAGGATCTCGCGCGGCACGGGACATGGAGGCTGAGCAACACGTTGCCGCACAGGGGCTCGAGGATCTCGCGCGGCACGGGACATGGAGGCTGAGCAACACGTTGCCACACAGGGGCTCGGATCTCGCGGCACGGGACATGGGCTGAGCAACACGTTGCCACACAGGGGCTCCGAGGATCTCGCGCGGCACGGGACATGGGCTGAGCAACACGTTGCCGCTGGGGGCTCGAGGATCACGCGCGGCACGGGACATGGAGGCTGAGCAACACGTTGCCACACAGGGGCTCGAGGATCTCGCGCGGCACGGGACATGGAGGCTGAGCAACACGTTGCCGCACAGGGGCTCGAGGATCTCGCGCGGCACGGGACATGGATGTTGGACAACATTTTGCCGGGAGCGTACGTACGCCGCATTACTGAGGACGATGTCAAGGCCAAGAGCAAGATGCTGGTTAGCTGCGATTCTATCCAGAAGGTACTGAGCCCTCTCACTGTGCCCGCTTCCATCTGCCTCAAAATGTGACGGCTCCTGTTGCGTGCTTGTGCTTGCCTGTTGCTGCCGGCTGTCGTGTCGGAATGTGCGGTTAGGCGCCGAGGAGTTCTTAGGTAACGATGGGGCGGCAACACGCAGATCGACTGCGTCTTGCAGTGGCTCGACAACGAGGGCATCGACTGGAAGAAGATAGAGAACATTTGGAACGACGAGAGTAAACAAGACCCTCAGTTGTACACCGTCACTTGGTCGACATTCAACTCCACTGCGAGCGCGGCGCCGGCCAGTGCTCCGAGCGCCCCTGGATCCAACGGAGCTGCTGTGCCCGCTACGCATGCAGGCACTTCCCAGTCTCGGTGCGTGCCAGCAAACTTATCCCGGCAACTGAGCGGACGCCCATGCCTTATTTACACGCGTGCGCTCGGATACACCTCAGTTTCGGACACACTGACGGTGCTGACCTGTGTGTGTGGGAGGGGGGAGTGTTAACGGGGACGGCCACTGGAATGATTTGGATGATGGGATGTGGCTGTCCCTGTGTTACCCTTCTGACGGGTACTGCCTCTTTGAGTGCGTCGGGGATTCGTCTACGACTCGCTTTTTGGGAGTGTCTTGGATTCGTCTGACGCTAGCTCCCTCTCCGTGTACAGTGCTCATGATTATTACACATGCCGGGGGACTTGTGTTCTTTGACCTTGATATGAGTACTGGCGGATCGCTGTGAACGGGGACGGCCGCCGGGTGGAAGTGGGTTTTGGGAGGCGGTTCTCCCTGTGGTGCCATTCTGGCGGGCACTGCCTCTTGGAGAGCTCGGTAGATTCGTCTGTCGTGCTGCGAGGAGAGGCAGAAGGTGGTGATGTACACCTTCTGTGTTTTCCCTTGAATTTTGTGGGGAGCACTTAGGTGCCCGCATGTTTCCTTTTTTGACATGGGGTGTCCATGCTGTGTGGTGTGACTGCATTCATGACATAACCATGGACCAACAGGTCCCATCCATCGACCGGGAGCCACTGGGGGGCATGCCAGCAGGGTCCGCTTACTCCGTAACCCAGAGACCAACAGTTGTTTGGCGACAATCGGTCACAGCGTATCATCTTTCCATGCTGCTTTGCATTTGGGTTGGGAATATGTATGCGTTTGTGGTATCTTGTCACGGCCCCGCCCTGCTCTTAATTTGCTTCTCACATCCACTGGGATGATGGTGGGCTGGCTTTTGTTGGCCGATCTCATGCCGTTCAGTGTGGGAGGGGGGAGTTCCATCGGACCGACGGTGCTGACCTGTGACATAACCATGGACCAACAGGTCCCATCCATCGACCGGGAGCCACTGGGGGGCATGCCAGCAGGGTCCGCTTACTCCGTTACCCAGAGACCAACAATTGTTGGGCGATGATCGGTCACATCGTATCATCCTTCCATGCTGCCTTGCATCTGGGTTGGGAATATGTATGAGTTTGTGGTATCTTGTCACGGCCCCGCCCTGCTCTTGATTTGCTTTTCACATCCACTGGGATGATGATGGGCTGGCTTTTGTTGGCCGATCTCATGCCGTTCAGTGTGGGAGGAGTTCCAGCGGACCGACGGTGCTGACCTGTGTGTGGGAGGGGGACCGACGGTGCACCTGTGTGGGAGGGGAGTTCCAGCGGACCGGCGGTGCTGACCTGTGTGTGTGGGTGGGGGAGTTCCGGACCGACGGTGCTGACCTGTGTGTGGGGGGAGTTCCAGCGGACCAACAGTGCTGACCTGTGTGTGGGGGAGTTCAAGCTGATCGACGGCTGCAAAAGATAAGGGCAAAAGCAAAATGAAGGCAGAGCCGCCCCTAAAAGCGAGAAAGCGGAAACATTCTGAGATGCGTGGTGCAGATGCCGCTGGCCCCGTGGACGAATCAAGAGCCGGGACATTGCTTCGGTGCGGCTCGTCTTTTTGCCCCTCAGAGCATCCCTCACGCGCCGCGGCTTAAGCACGTGCGTCCGCGGTCACAAGCGGATCTCGCGGAGCTTTCTTTTCCTCGTGCCTATGCGCACGTAGGCATCCCGATGCGATTTTGTGACGAAGGTGGCGAGACAGGCAGCCGGCGGATCATTTCGGTGTTCAGGGAGACAGCAGTATTGGCAAAACCTCAATATTTAACAGGGGACTGGGTGGGACGGGGGCTGTGAGGTCAGGATGGACGACGAGGCGCTTGACCGCTCTCAGGGCGAATCTCTGCCCCCCATGCCGGACAATCCGCTTACTGTGTTTGAGAAACTACTCGAGGTGCGAGGAGGCTCGCCTGGGCTCCGCTCTTCAATAACGGGCGCCTGCTGCACATGCGGCCCGAACGCCTTCACCCTTGGGCCCATCGCCCTGTTGTGCTTTCCATCTCCCTCCTCCGTGTATTGTTTTCTTCCTGTATGCTCCCCCCGGGCGTATGTGAGCAGGAGGGGCCGCGTGCTGATAAATGGATCCACGCATTTGCAAGCCTGAGCGGATGATCTACGGTGATGAGTGCAGGAAGTGGGGGGAGGCAACAACCGCACTCTGATGGCGCAGGCAGCTGACAAGCTCATTCCCTGGCTCGCCACGGCAGGCGAGCAGCTACTCAAGAGTGTCAGGTGCGATCCTGTGATTGATCCGTGGCACCCCGCTGGGAGCCCTCGCGACAGCACGCGCCCCGGCCTGCCGGCGCCCCTTTAGTCTGACGTGGCGTGCGCTATGTTGAGGGCGACCGGGATGACGCAGGATTCTGACCCTGAAGGCGCGCGACAAGAAAAGAAATGAGATGGAGGCTCTGCAGCGGAAGCTGAAGCCTGCCATGTTTTACACCGCGGGGCCCGTGTCCACTTCAAGGCTAGAGCAGCTGCAGGGATTGAGCGAGTGCATGCTGTGCCACACGCCCGTGCTTCTGCCCGAGAGCCGCTCAGAGCACTGGCCCGGCGGCCAGCTGGACTACAGCGAGCAGCTTGGTGCCGCTTCCCCCCTTGCCGGCCCATATCGCAGGAGTCTCGTCTTGCTTGGCCCGGGCACCGAACCGCAGGCGCAACCGCGAAGCTTTGGTGTTTCTCCATGGCGTTGAGTAGGCGGCATCACCTTGTGTCAGATTTCGCGCATGCTGTAGTAATCCACTCGCGTCTGGTGCGCACGCGTCTGTCTCGCTTGCTTTGCAGCATTTCTCTTACCAAAGTGCTTCATCACTTGGCACACCAGCACCGATTTAAGAACTGAGGAGAGTTGAGAAGCTATCCCTTCGCTTGCGGGCTCCAGCGTCCAGTGCCGCTTCCGGGCTCCCGCGTTCAGTGCCGCTTGCGGGCTTCCGCGTCCAGTGCCGCTTCCGGGCTCCCGCGTTCAGTGCCGCTTGCGGGCTCCAGCGTCCAGTGCCGCTTGCGGGCTCCCGCGTCCAGTGCCGCTTGCGGGCTCCCGCGTTCAGTGCCGCTTGCGGGCTCCCGCGTCCAGTGCCGCTTGCGGGCTCCCGCGCCCAGTGCCGCTTGCGGGCTCCAGCGTCCAGTGCCGCTTGCGGGCTCCCGCGCCCAGTGCGGCTTGCGGGCTCCCGCGCCCAGTGCCGCTTGCGGGCTCCAGCACCTGGTACCTTCGGTGCACATTGATGTGGTTAACCCTGGGCCGGGCGGGCGGTGACAGGCCTGGCCATTGCTGTTTGCTGTGGCCGCCATCTGACCAAGTGCGCCCTTCCTTCTCGTGCCCCCCGCCCCTATGTTGCAGGCGTTCAAAGGAGAGCGCTAGGAGCCACAATCTGCTCCCAGCCGGTCAGATTCTAGGCGCCTGCGATTGAACATGGCACCGGCTTGGCGTGCAGCAGTCGACACTCGGACACCCTGAACTAAGAGGGCCCAGATGATTTACACGCGCGGGGCAGCGGGTAACACCCTGAACTATGAAGGCCCAGATGCTTTACACGCGCTGGGCAGCGGGTAACACCCTGAACTAAGAAGGCCCAGATGCTTTACGCGCGCGGGGCAGCGGGCAACACCCTGAACTAAAAAGGCCCAGATGCTTTACACGCGCGGGGCAGCGGGCAACACCCTGAGCTAAGAAGGCCCAGATGCTTTACACGCGCGAGGCAGCGGGTAAGCTGCCACACAGCGAAGGGTGAGGTCGCAGACACAGAGGGGATGGGGAAATGTATTGGAATCTGCAGTGCCTGCTGATCAGTTTGGTGTAAAGCATGACTGTCTAGGCCTTGTACAGCAGTCAGGATGCTCAAACCCTGAAGAAACCCTGAAGAAACCCTATGAAACCCTTAGATCTAGATCTGTAGATCTGCTGAACTAATCGTGGCCGTTGGATCATATGATGACCATCGGCAAGACACAGTGTGTAATAGCTCGGGGCCCATCTTCTGAAAGTGGGCCGGAGAGTTCATCGGCCCATCGCAGGCGTGTCACTGCAGTCGTTATGAACTCGACAGTGACACGTCAGACTCTATTTAGTGAACTTTCACTTAGACTGCCCAATCAGTAATGATTGGGCGCTAAAGTTCGTGGCGTTTCAAGCTGCGAACTGATATAACTTTTGTGAATGAAAGTTTACGTTCGCTTTTTGCAAACTACCCACCGCTGAATTCCAACAGGTTATGGGCCCACTTACTTTGTAAGTGCGTTCTATTTTGTTTACCACGCTAATTTCCGCTGCGCGTACGCAAATTCATTATGGGAAGAAGCAGAAGCCAGGTGACCCCGCCGTCTAATCCTGATCTTGGCGTACCAGCGTCTGAGGAGAAGCCGGGCGAACCAACTCCGTGGGATAATGCTGTTGCGCTGTGTAGCTAACAGGAGCAAATCTCGGCACTTACGGACATGGTTAAGACTATGGGTGCTCAACTTTGCGAGCTCCACAGCCTTGGTCTGACAGGTCACCGCCCCGCTGTCCCTGTGGACCAGCATTTTAATTCGTCGCTCGCTGGTGGGCGACGACCTTTACCAATTCTTTCTGATATGACTAAAGGACTTTCCGCGGACTCGCACTTCTCTGGCAAAAATTCTGACCAGGAAGGAATTTGGGACGAGTGGCTTGCGGAAATTCGTCCTTCTCTGCGTCACCCTTCTCTGGCGCTATTGCTTTCGGAATCGACTCCACTTCATATGCTGAGGGGGGACGAGTCCTATCTTGAGGAAGCGAATCAACTATTTTATGATTTCCTCTGTCGCGATACCACTGGCACTGCGAACGCTGTTGTTCGCAGCTTTGAACCGTACTCTGACGGTCACGGAGCCTGGCTTGCGCTTTCCACATTACGACGCAACACTAGTGTCGTTTATTTCATCAACCAGGTGGATAAGCTGTGCTTGCTACCTAATCGACTTTCAAATCTTTCTCCTCCTCTTTCGGCGTTTCTCTGGAAGCGAAGGAGACTCTTCGGCGCATACACGAGTACTCCATGAACACGCGCGTTACGCCTTCTGGCAAACCTCTCTGTATGGAGACGGTTGAGGCCATGTACACTGCTATGGCTATTGTGAGACTGCATCCCGACTATATGCTCCTCAAGGCCGAATTCATGGTCGAGGCCCTCCCTACTGCGGACGTGCTGGCTGACCAGGTCACATCTCATTACGACACAATACTCGCCCCGCGCGATGCTGTGACGCACACTGCCCACGCAGTGAACCACACCGGCGACAATTCTGAATCTGAGGCTGCTGGCAAGTCCCTTGCGCTATTTGTCACAGACGTGGCCACCCTTCTACAGACTGCTTCATCAAGAACGTCGAGAAGCGGGAGGCGTTCTTCGAGAAGGCTTCCCCCTCTACCAAGGCGGCAATTCTTAAGAGGGTTGCGGACTACGAGAGGCATGGTAAATTACCGAAGCCTGGTGAGCACCTTGGTGCTGCAGCTGGACAACCTGAGCTTTATCCTGGCCTGGAGGAAAGTGGTGAGGTTCTATTTGCTCTCCGAGAGGCTGGTCAATCTGACTTACACCCTGGTCTGGGGGAGAGTGGTGAGGACATATATGCTGGCAAGGAGGAGGAGCACTCTGACACTGGTGAGACTTTATTTGTTCTCCGTGAGAGTGGGCAATCTAACTCACACCCTGGCCTGGAGGACACCGGTGAAGCTTTATTTGCTCTCAGTGAGGGTGGGCGATCTGGCTTACACTCTGGCCTGGAGGACACCGGTGAGACTTTCTTTGCTCTCCGTGAGGCTGCATGTCGCTGGAACAATGAGCGCACTCTCCCGACTTCGGCGACTTCTGACTTCTCTGATGTCCCCGTGACTCTGTTACATCTGGTCTTTGGGAGTAACTCTGGTAAATCTGCCTTGGTGGACCCTCCATCCTCTGGACTCGCCCTCTCCAACAACTATTCTGTGCTGGACAGAGTGTTGGCGGTGCCTACTGATGCTGCTGCTCGCTGTGCTAAGGTGGCCGGAGGGGTGGTGGATCCTGACCTGCGGGTTGCGCCCCGCTCCACTATGGGCAAGAGCGCTGTTCTGGATTGTGGCGCCACCAAGCACATCTTCGACTCTATGAAGGTGTTCACCGAGGATGATGATGGTGACCACTTTGGTGACAACTTTGATGACTCCATCCCCGATCTGGACTCGGGCTCCGACTCGAATGAGGATGATGATCCCGAGGCTTGTCAGGTTGGACTATCTGGACATCCTGAGCTTTATCATGGACTACGAGTGGATATCTTGACAACCTACCCCGTGATGATCAAATGAGGACTGAAGGGGCACCATCCCCATACCACTGGAGCTGAAGGGGCACCATCCCCATATCACTGGAGCTGGAGGGGCACCATCCCGATATCACTGGAGCTGGAGGGGCACCATCCCTAAAACTGGGTGTGACAGACTGAAGGGGCACCATACCCGAGAACTGGCATTAGCTAGACAGTCACCCTTTAGAAGGGGTATTGGAATCTGCAGTGCCTGCTGATCAGTTTGGTGTAAAGCATGACTGTCTAGGCCTTGTACAGCAGTCAGGATGCTCAAACCCTGAAGAAACCCTGAAGAAACCCTATGAAACCCTTAGATCTAGATCTGTAGATCTGCTGAACTAATCGTGGCCGTTGGATCATATGATGACCATCGGCAAGACACAGTGTGTAATAGCTCGCGGCCCATCTTCTGAAAGTGGGCCGGAGAGTTCATAGGCCCATCGCAGGCGTGTCACTGCAGTCGTTATGAACTCGACAGTGACACGCAAGACTCTAATTAGTGAACTTTCACTTAGACTGCCCAATCAGTGATGATTGGGCGCTAATGTTCGTGGCGTTTCAAGCTGCGAACCGATATATCTTTTGTGAATGAAAGTTTACGTTCGCTTTTTGCAAACTACCCACCGCTGAATTCCAACAAAATGCGCGGCGTGTGATTCCCCTTGGTGGGAGGTCTGGGAGGAGCTTGATCAGGTGTGCGGCGGAACCGCGACCCGATTGTTTGGACCTGACGCAGACACCAGCCAAAGTGGTGCACTCCAACTGCCTGCTCTGGTCCCCCATGGCCTACCCCAACCCGGCGGTGGGCCCCCCTCTCCCTGTCCGCCGACCCCGCAGCCTGGCGGTAGAGCCTGCTTCCATGTGGAAAGTATTGGAATCTGCAAGTGCCTGCTGATCAGTTTGGTGTAAAGAGTGACTATCTAGACCTTCTACAGTAGTCAGGATGCTCGAACCCTGAAGAAACCCTAAAGAAACCCTGTGGAACCCTTAGATCTAGATCTGTAGATCTGCTGAACTAATCGTGGCCGTCAGATCACTGATGACCATAGGGAAGTGCGTAATGAGTTCATCTGTACTCAGGAGTGTCACTGCGGTCGGTATGAACACGACAGTGACACGTAGGACTCTGTTTCGCGAACTTTCACATAAGATCGCCAATCAGTAATGATGGCGCGCAAATGCTCGTGGCGTTTCAAGTCGCTCGAACTAGTATATCTTTTGATAATGAAAGTTTATGTTCGCTTTTGTGTAAACGAGACTCTCGAATTCCTACAGAAAGCCCCCTCTGCCACTCGCCCGGCCCCGCAGCTTGCCGACAGAATCGTGCTCCTCCGCGGGAACCCTCCCTGACCGACCCTACACCTTGGCGACGCAGTCTATTTCCACCACGGGACCTCCCTCTGGCTGACCCCATAGCTTGGCGACACGGCCGACTTCCACCATGGGAGGGAGCCCCCTCCGCCGCCCAGCTGATCCCATGGGCTGGTGCTTACCCTCTGCGGCGCTCTCTGCCCACAAGTGACGTTGGATCCGTATGCAGGACATGGAAGAATTTCGGGTGGAGAGTGCCACTAAGATAGAGAGCGTACAGTGGGAGGTGCGGCGCCGACCAGTTCTCACACCACTTCCCCTGCCGCATTGTACTCGCACTGCGGTTGCAGCGGACAGCTGGGCTGTGCTGGTTGTCCCTGGCGACCGCTGGCATGACGACGGAGCACGGACGATGGACCGCTTCCAGGCGGAGCAGAGCTGAGCGCCATGTTGCCTGGCGCGGACTGGGGTGGTCGCACAGATCACGCGGGTGAAAAAGTTGAATTGCAGCGTGTGCGGGATGAAAAACGCAAACCTCGGCTGCCTCCTCGATTCCTGCAACTTTAAAGCGTGCGCCCCCCCCCCTCCCATCTGGCAAGTTCGCGCAGCACCCCGCATGGCCTCAGGGCGCAGATCCTGCAAATGCTGCGTGTGCGCCATACGAGATGCGTGCAAGTGAAGGCTTGGAGGTTGGTGCACGTGGGCGTGGCCGCAAGTGACAGCGTGGAGGTAGGTAAACGGGGGCGTGGCTGCAAGTGACGGCGTCGGGGTGCGTGCACGGCGGCGGAGTCATGTGTGCAGGCACTACCCTTGTGTTCGAGACAGTGCCTGCTGGACCGACGTGACGAGCTATGAGCTGTGGTGCCCGAAGATCACGACCTGCGCTCGTCATGTCCAGCTGTTCAACAAGATTGCCTCACCCGAGTTGCTGCAGAGATACATGCCCTCCGCCGCACGGGCGCCCCCGCAGACGCGACTCGCGGGAATTGCAGACGCCGCCGGGCCCTCCGAGCCGCCAGCTCAGCGCCCACGCGCTCGGTCGGTGCTCTCCTCCACACTCTTCCTGCACAGTTGTGTATCGCAAGGAGCGGTGCCGTTGATCCGTGAACAGGGTATGTGTAAGTGGGCCAGGCGCAAAAGCATCCACAGCTTTCTCTGGAGATGTTGGCATGGCCTGTGTTCTGCTCTGAGCTAGTACGCGTGTAACCTAAAAGAGCAGTGAGGAGCGTCGCTCTCCGTGTCTACGCGTGCTTGGGCATGGCCTGTGTTGTTCGCTGAGACCCTCGGCGCACTGACCTACGGGGGTGCTGGTCCTGGGAGCAGCACGCGTTGTATACTGGACGAGGATCTGAGCAACGGCAAGGAGAAGGTTCCCGTAGCTGTCGTGGTGGATGACCCCGGTGCGCCCCTGTGCCACACGTAGGTTTTATAGCCCGTGCGCCACACCCCTACGCACCACCCTTATACCACAACTTATGACCACAGCCCTACGCGGCACCCTTGTGCAACACCTGTTATATCACACACCTACGTGCCACCCTTATACCACAACCTATGGCCACACACCTACGTGGCACCCTTACACCACTATCTACGCACCACACACCTACGTGGCACCCTTACACCACTATCTATGCGCCACACACCTACGTGGCACCCTTACACCACAATCTACGCGCCACACACACTCGGTGCAGCGCAGCGAAAGCTTGTCTGTACCGTATCCGCCTCCAAGGGGAGGAGTGGGTGCTCCTCGGGCGGGGGCTCAGATGATGAAGAGGGGCTCCGTGGACCGCCGAAGTTTGAGTATGTCACCGAGCGCATCGGGCTGGAGAGGCACGGCCTTGATCACAATCACGATGTAAGCGGAGATCTCTCCGGGAAACCCTTTGTGGCGACTTGTCGGCGCATCACGGCGGCGGCGGAACTGCGCCGCGCTCCGCATGCATTTGCCGCAGGCACTGCGCCACTAAGAATACAGTTTACAAGGCACTCGTCTGTCAACATGTCAGTGAGCGTCCGCCTTTGCAAGGCTTTCCTATTGGCCGCTCGGGCAGTTCCGATGAGTGCCCAAGCGCAACACAGCAACACGCGTAGATTTAGCGCAGGCTGTTTGGCGCAGGGATCTCTGTCGAAGGCGGTTGGGAGGTGCAAAACGTTTGGGAAGGGTTGACGGGGTGTGAGCTGGGTCGAGGAGGGTTGAGGGGTGCGCAGCGATGCCTCGGGTGCGCCTGCCCGGAGAGCGGGTGTTGCACGCTGGAGGAGTCCAAGGAGGTAACGTGCGAGCCCTGCATTCACATCCAAAGCTTCCGAGAGGCGGTGCAGAGGGAGCGCGGGAGTGCCAAGGGTCTGATGGGCTTTGACAACAAGAGCTTGTGTACGTCCCTCCGCGATCAGCTCCTTCCCCCAGCGCTCTCCTCCGCATCAACACATCGGCATGGCACGCAGCAAACGAAAGGAAAAGCACCAGCGCATGCCGGTGTGGGAGCAGAGGGGTAAGGTCGGAGTATGCTTGGGGTGGCAGCATAGGGGTAAGGTCGGAGTATGCTTGGGGTGGGGTTTTAGAGGGTGGGCTTGGAGCATGCTTGCGGTGGGGGTTTAGGGGACAGGGTCGGAGTGTGCTTGGTGCGGAACTAGAACGGCAGGCTCGGTGTGGGGTTGGAGGATGCAGCATGATGAGGGGAACTGATGGGGTGGGTTGTAGGGGTGAGGCGCGGAGCAGGCAACCGCGTGCTGTATAACCAGAACCGGGAGTTGATCGTGCCTCTGGCAAAAGAGATAAAAGGCAAAGGAGTTCCTGGCGGCTTCATTTTCGAGTGCAGCCACCTTTGCAGGTTTGGCCATGGACCGCCCACCGAGCAATGCACGTGAGCTGAGAAGTGCGCCCGTGCAGCAGAGCGGCGTGCCCTAAGCGCAGCAGAGCGGCGCGCCCTGAGCGCATCAGAGCAGCGCGCCCTAACCTAAGCGCATCAGAGCGGCGCGCCCTAACCTAAGCGCAGCAGAGCGGCGCGCCCTAACCTAAGCGCAGCAGAGCGGCGCGCCCTAACCTAAGCGCAGCAGAGCGGCGTGCCCTAAGCGCAGCAGAGCGGCGCGCCCTGAGCGCAGCAAAGCGGCGCGCCCTAAGTGCAGCAAGGTCAAAGATCCCCTCGACGTTACGAGCACCTCGAAGAATAGGAGGTTAAGGACGGGGTTGGTTCTTGCATTTCGCGAACTCCTGGCGGCGCATCTAGCCGACGATGTCTCGCAAGGACCACGACTCCCCGTGCGAGCATTCGCGTAAGGAGAGCGTCCTGAACGCGCGTGCTGACGCGGACAAGGAGTTTATCTGCGGAGATCCCTCGAGGAGCCCCGCAGAGCGCCCCTGAAATCCGGGGCCGCGGGGTGTAAACTATCAGCCACCGCCAGCCAGTATCTTGTCACTTTTAAGGCATCAATCTGTATTACGTGATATACTTTCAAGGAGTTCAAAACCGAGATGCAGAGATGCCAAACGTACCAGCTCCTCGCGGCTTATCGCGAATCTGGCCACGCTCTGCGAAGTCCGTACAATGCAAGAGCGGTGTTGACTGAGCCCCTACAGGGGGACGCGTGAGCACCTTTGGGAGGATGGTGTGCTGCTCCTGGAGGATGATTGAAGCTGGATGTTGGTGCCAACCTTTTCTGGTGAACTCTATTGTGGTGGGTGGCAGGTGTGGAGATAAATGCCACAATCGGGTCTTGCAGCGCGGTTTGCAGCTTCGGCTCGAGGTGTTCTACACAAAGAATAAGGTCCGCCTCACTGTGTTCTCCTCACCTCCAGATATGTCACACAAGGGATGTGGCGGATCCACTCCTATCTTCTAGCAGCCCCTTCACTTTTCTCTTGCTGCTCCAAACCCTAGCCCCTTTAGGTCCCGCGGCGCTGAGAGCATGCAGCGTGCAGCATGACGTGACGCCGGGCAATTCACAAGATCCCTCGACTGAGGCTCCTCAGATGCCGCACTCTATTCGATGAGCCTCACCTGCGCGGCGTTATCAAAGGGCAATCTAATCTTCGAGGCCCCTTCCCCGTGTTGTCCGTCCATTGGCTTTCGAAAGGGAGAGGTGAAAGCGTTTCGCACCGTCGATGTCAAGGAATGAAAGAGGTGAAAACGTTTTGCACCGTCGATGTCAAGGTTTGAAAGAGGTGAAAGTGTTTCGCATCGTCGATGTCAAGGAATGAAAGAGGTGAAAGTGTTTTGCACCGTCGATGTCAAGGTTTGAAAGAGGCTGATTCTTGTAGTGGGCACCCTTCTCATTCTTCACCCCTCGTATGCGGTTCCTCGTGCTCCTCTCATTTGCGCAGTCAGCTTCCGGATTGAACTTCCGGATTGAACTTCAGGGCTGCCAGAGTCTGATCCACAGATCACTGTCCGGGAGCTGGCGCCACTGCTGCGCACACGTGTAGAAGTGCGGCTGTTGAAAGTAACCATATGCGCAAACGCTGTATGTACTTCGGAGACGAGGATATACTATGTATGATCCAACGTCCAGGAGATGTCGCAGCACATACCATGCGCTCATCGGGATAGTGTGTGACCCCGTAGGGACCGGTCCTATTCCAATGTAAACGATTATATAAGGGTTGTTACCATGGAGACAGTGCTGGTGTGCAGGGCTGATATGAGCAGAGCGCGGCCGGCTTCAAGGGCTGGTGTCCAAGGTGGTGTCCAGGGCTGGTACCAGGGGGGCACGGCCGGCTTCAAGGGCTGATACGAGAAGGGCGTGGCGGATGTCCAGGGATGGGGGGTACGCACGACCGAGCCGATTGCACGAGGCGCCTTTGTGGTGGAGTATTTTGGCGAGGTCATTACCGACCAGGAAGCGGAGGACCGCGGGAAGGTGAGAGCCGCACGTGCTTCCGGGGCAACCGTCAGTCCTACTTACGGCGAGCCTCACACCTGCGCCGCTGGGTGAGCCTCGTATGTCTCGATCTGCCGGCAGGGCTACGATGAAGACCACTGCAGTTATCTCTATGATCTCAATCGCCTCGACGTTGAGGAGAACCATAAGCACAGGTGACTCAAAGGACAGGCGAGCCAAGTGCTCGCCAATAAATGGCGCACAGGTCCCTCGAGTGGCAGGCGCCAGGAAAGACCTTTTTCATTCCTGCTGGCACACCACACCGCATGCCGCAACACCCGCCACACCACACCGCATGCCGCAACA
>LGRX02033954.1:0-35736 GCA_001247695.2 Cymbomonas tetramitiformis | reverse complement strand
GGAGGGCATGATTGTTACTGGCAAGAGTACCATCGTGATTGTGAACCGTGAGGAAACTTGTAAGTGCCCATGTTATTGCTTTCGTAGGTCTCATTTCATCAATTGCATAGACGCCATACGTGCCTACGCTTTGCTTTGTTATTGTTTTCATTTGGTAACATGGGGTGACCATGCTGTGTGGTGTGACTGCATTTATGGCATGACCATGGACCAACGGGTCCCATCCATCGACCGTGAGCCACTGGGGGGCATGTCAGCAGGGTCCGCTTACTCCGTAACCCTGGGACCAACTATTGTTGGGCGATATCGGTCACATCGCATCATCTTTCCATGCTGCTTTGCATCTGGGTTGGGAATATGTATGAGTTGGTGGTATCTTGCCACGGCCCCGCCCTGCTCCTGATTTGCTTCTCACATCCACTGGGATGATGGTGGTCTGGCTTTTGTCGGCTGATCTCGTGCCATTCAGTGCCTACGCGTTGCTTCCCCACTTGCGAAACACTGCTAACACGCAGGCTCGCACGGTCCGCGCCGGTGCCCATTTCCCATTCTCGCTTGATTATTGGTCGAGAGGCAACCACCATCAATCCTGTTTTTGGGTTGGCTATGTCGAAGATCTCAGAGGAGGTGACATGGAGTGTCAACGGGATTCTGATATTGCAGTTCCAACTTTGTGCTCGACGCCATGATTTTTGGTAACATCAGTCGCTTCATCAACCACTCGTGTGAGCCGAATCTCAGACCAATTCAGGTTTGCGCCTTTTCAAGTGTTGATGATGCTCACCTTCGTGTCCATAAGAAGGCTTTGTACATGGTAATTCGAAAAGACGTGTCCAAAAGGTACTCGAGTATGAGTGACGGTGCAAGCATGCACTACGGTATTTCCTCAAAGGACGGCATTGGAGAAAGTTGTGGAAGAGCCATGTCACCATGAAGGACATTTGAGAGCATCGTGGAAGAGTCAGGTCCTTGTTGATTTTGTAGATTGTAGGGGTGAGTGCCAGTCATGCGTGGGGCATGCACAGGTGTTGTATGACTCAATGGATGAGAGCATGCCACACATCGGTCTCTACGCAATAAATAGCATTAAGGCTGGAACAGAGCTCACCTACAACTATGGCTACGAGCTGCTCACGCACACTCGATTGGATTGTCGTTGTGGAACAAAAACCTGCAGGGGTAGGCTGTATTAGTACAGTGGTAATAGAACGAGCAGCAGCAGTAATGGTAGCGGTAGCAGCAGCAGCAGCAGCAGCAGCAGCAGCATTAGATATTATCGAATTTCGATTCTATCTGTAAAATTATTATGCAAGGGTGTTTATGTAGTGTTTTCCGCAGGGTTGGCACCAAGTCATCCATATCACTGCTAGATCGATGGATGCATTTGGTGATTTTGAGACCATTGTAAGCTAGCCTTATCCATCTGGCTGTAGCTAGCCATTAGATGCGTCACCAGCAGAGCGTCGACAATCGCCACCCTCTTAATATAAAGGGATACCCAAATTTTGGGGATATCTAAAAAAAGATGTCCTATTATTATTATTATATCCTAATATTATTTGAACATGAAAGTATCTAGAAAACACATCCTCGCAGATATACAGGCATCGTGATGAGTAGCAATCACTGCACCTTTACAACAGCATCGGCTTGGAGTTCAAGCACATGTCTATATAGTTTGCAATGGAAGTGAGGTGGACCCACAACCTGGTGTTGGGCGTACCACTCTGGATGGAGAATGTATCCTGGGTGTAGGTAAAGCGAGCTTAGAGGCACCTGTATTATACAATAGTAATCACTCGCTGATTTGAGTATATAAGGGGGTTGCCACGTCAACGGGAGGTGCCAGTAATAAACAGTGAGACAATCAGGCTGGGACAGAAGGAGTGACTACACTCGACATACGGAGGGCTACTATGGGGGACATACGGTAAAGTGCGTAGATCCCCCATCAGATCTTCGGTGTTTAGAGCAAGCAGTCGTGATGTAGAGTCGTGTTGAAAAAATTGGGATTGGTCTAGAGTATGACCGCGGCTAGTTATGACTGTCCGAGTAGGACTAGTGTTACAAAATGGGTAAATCCTATCAAACTATTTCAAAAAAAATGAAAATTTTCGGGACGAAAATTTCCTGGATCTGTCGAAAATGTAGCGGATTTCTTGCTCGGGAACCTCCAGCGGCGTTTTGGAAGCTCCGACTTTCGAAAGGCCTTTATTCGGAACCCCTCCCTCGTTCCACCGGTTAGCAATGTCGCAACGGAATAATATTTTTGCCAACCGCGTCGTGGTGGCAGCTTCTTGATTGATGTCAAATATCTTGACATTATGATTTCACGGTCATACTCCAGCAACGCATCCCACGGTGACATACTTCCGTATCTCTGAAGTCAAGCTACTTCGGCGTTTTCCATGAAACACAAAATGACGGGTTTGCAGGTTCCCGACACCGGTTTCAGACACTCTCGAAACCTATTATAAAGTTAGTTTCCCTTCCGAAAATGAAATCGGATTCTGGTATTCATTCGAGAAACTTCAATGCTTTTCGTGGGAGAGTGGATTCCCATTGCTCACCAAGTCAATATGTGACAAGTTCGAAATGACTGTTCATCAGTAGTTGCCCTTCGGTGAAATGGTTGGGGCTGCACACTTACATACAGTACAGATTAGGATGTTCATTGCATTCCATCCACATGTGCGTCCACTGCTGGGCGGTGCATACTTGGTTATCGGTGAATTTTGGATCACCTGATTATGTCACTCTCAAATTGTCAGCAAGGGTTTCTACATTGTAGCATCCACATCCTATCGAAAATCTAGAAGTCCACTCATGAGCACAGGGAAATACACTTTAAAATTGTCAGAATAACTTGAATAGTAATTTGAGATCCAGAAATCCTCTGAACCATGGAAGATATTAACTTGGCAAAGTAACGCCCGCCTCTCAGTGTATGTCACTGTATGACGCTCAAACGTAAATGGCGAGATCGTCAGATCTAACACAGGCAGCTCCACTCACAAATAATCCCCATTATAATCAGTCATAAGTAGATGGTATACCAAGCCAAAAGAGGAGAAAACCCTATGAAAAGCATTATGCAGCATTCGCTTGTTTCTTTTTCTCTTCCTCCTCCCCAAATTCGATGAGAAGTTCCTTCTGTCGCTCTGTGAGATTGGTGGGCGTCGTCACCGACACATGAACATACTGATCCCCGACACCGTAACCACGTACATTCTTGATGCCCTTCCCTCGCAGGCGAACCTTGTGTCCAGTATGAATGCCTGCCCTCACCTTCAAGTCCACCTCGCCTTCTAATGTAGGCACCCTGCGAGCTCAGCAACCGCAAGCTAGGACTGAGATGGCCACTCGCCAGAACGTCCGGCCACTGTGAGCTTCTGATTCAGCAAAGATTGCAACGCGATCTCACAATGGAGGGGGTTGAAGGGCTGAGAAAAAAATGAGAGTGGCACGCTGTGCCCCGTTGAGTGACACGCAGTGCCCACTGCTAATAACAAGTGTGGCAGAGCGCGAGCCTTATTAGACACGCACCTCCTCGTGCCCACTGCTGACAGCGAGTGTTGCAGAGCGCGAGCCTTATTAGACACGCACCTCCTGGTGCCCACTGCTGATAGCGAATGTTGCAGAGCGCGAGCCTTATTAGACACGCACCTCATAGTGCCCACTGCTGATAGCGAGTGTTGCAGAGCTCGAGCCTTATTAGACACGCACCTCACAGTGCCCACTGCTGATAGCGAGTGTTGCAGAGCGCGAGCCTTATTAGACACGCACCTCATAGTGCCGCCGAGGGCAGCGATGTCGAGGCCCACTGCAGTCTCCACGTGGATGTCGGGGCCGTCGCGCAGAAACACCGGGTCTCGCTGGACGTGCACGGTGACGTAGAGGTCCCCCGCGGGCGTCCCTTCCGGCCCCGGCTGTCCCTTGCCGGACACCTTCAGGCTGTCCCCGGTGTCCACCCCGGCGGGCAGGTTCACCTCCACGTCCTCACCCAACACGTTGAGGTTCCGTGTGGTCCCTTTCACGGCCTCCATGAAGGCCACCTGGACTTGCGCCTGCCCCGCAACCCAGCAGTGGATCGCCCCAGCGGCAGAGTTCGGTCGTCTTTATGCAAGCAAAGACGACGAATTCACGAAAGTCCCAGTGACCACGTTTAAGAGATCTGAGACGAAGCTCTCTCGGAGGATGCCTGCGTCCTGCGTGCAGGTCTTCGCGCTGTCCAGGCAGGCTGGAAAATGGCTCGCTCGCCACGAAAGCAAAAGCAGCTGTTGAAGCAAAAGCAGGCAAAGACTCGACGCCGGACCTACACGCAGCAGCAGATGAGCACTTGCATCGGACGGTGGAAGTGTCTGCTTGGCCTTTGCTTCCACCGCAGCTTCCTAGGCTCGCCAAGGCCTCGCCGGCGGCGAGAGAAGCACAAGCGCACCCTCTCCAGAAAGCCGCCCTGCCTTTCAAGCAAGCCTCCCGGATCGCCACTTCGTTGTGTGGGCTTCGCGCCGGCGTGGTGTAATTTGGCAGACATACAAGCTGCCCTTGATGCACATGGCACAAGCCTAGGCATCTGGTGTATGACCGCTCGAGAATCGCCTGAGTGGTTCCGCGGCTCAAGAGACTGTTGAATTCGGCGCGGGTTGCGTGGACAGTCGGAAAGCGCCTGAGTGGTGACGTGGCTTACACACTGCTGGTCTCCCCTTTAAGAGGGCGAGGCGCCGTTCTGACCATCCGCGAGCTGTGCTGCCCGATGGGGCCTTGGAGCGTCGCAGGTATGATATGGAAGGCAAGAATTCTCGGACAAGCATAAGTCTGGAATGCACGAATTATGGAAGCGCCTCAGCCTACCGCGTTCCCGATGGGCGGCGGTGCCAAGGAAACCCGCACTTGAGAAGAGCAGTGCAATTTTCACGTGTGAAAATGCGTTCGTAAAATATGCTAGATACGTTGCAGTTGGAAAGATGAGTCTCAAGTTGCGCTACCTGCAGGTCAGCCCCCCTCGCCGGTCGTCTGTGAAACCGTCCCCCGCCACCCGAAAAGAACGAGTTGAAGAGATCCTCCACGTTCACCGGGTTTCCTCGGGAGTCGAAGCCGAAGCCACCTTCAAACCCCTGAAGATCGAACCAAAAATGTCTCCAGAGTCAGGAAGCGCGCCACTTGTCAAGCCGTCAAACTCATCTGTCTTAAGTCCAAACTCGCACCTGGTGTCCGCCCATGCCTGCACCTTGCTCATACGCGTCCGCCCCAACCTGTGAAATGACAGGAACCATGCCGTAAGGATCTCAATAGCTCATAGAAAATCTCCAAAAAACTCAAAGGTGCCCCAAAGTAAGACTTGAAACTTCACCTGATCATACACGTTCTTCTTTTCCTTATCGCTGAGGGTTTCGTAGGCCTTTTGCGCCTCTTGAAATTTAGCTGCAGCCTCAGAATTATCTGCAGGGATTTGTGCTGGTGTACCAGTAAAATGCATGCACGTAAAATCTAACATCGCAAGGATTTCTCAGAAGGAACGAGATGCGGGGTCGCAGAAAGACTACGCAAGAGTTCGACGTGCCTTGATTCGTATCTGGGTGATACTTTTTGGCGAGATCATAATACGCTTTTTTAATGTCTTTGTCGGAGGCACTTTTGCTGACCCCAAGGATCGAATAGTAGTCTTTGACAGCTGCTGCCACCGCAGCGCTCACACGAAAGTCTCTGCTGGTTCCCGGGGACAGTCGAAAACCTTGTGCAGCACCATACGGCTTTGAGCTAGTCTGGCGTGCATAACTGTTGTAGTGAGCACTGGATCCGCTGGCTGCGGTCCCAGATGCTTGCCTGGAAAAGTAAGAGACACCACCAGGGATCGTCCTCGGCCCCTGTGCGCCCTCTTGAATCAGGAAAGATACCAGTCGCCGAGCGCCTTGGCTCCGCAGAAATCCCATGACCTCCTGGACTTTCTGTTAACACAATGCAGCTTCCCGCAGTGAAAATTACTTTGAGCAGCTCGGATGTGCAAGGATTTGTCTGTCCGTGTCCCTGCACTGCGATGGTATGGTATGATTTGTCGGAAGTGGCTGGCCTTCTTGAAACGCTACACCACCGCACGGCAGACACCATCACCACCTTGCGTGGCGGAAGGTAGCTCTAGCGTAGGGCTCTAGTCGTAGTGACATGACACTACGACTGTGACAGTAGAGTAGAGGTGCCCAACTAAAGTTGAGCCGTCCAATATTTTCAGATCGGAAACATCGGAAGGTCCGAAGAGATTCCTGGGGAGCAACAAAGGAATGTATCGTATATTTTGATCTCTGGAATCGTATATGGACTGTCGGATTCGGAAAATTGCCACTGTTAAAAATGAACGGACCAGTTTAAGTTGGGCAGCTCTACAGTAGAGTCTGTGACTGTAAACGTCACAGACGAGCGAGAAGCAGAAGGACCGTCTAGAAATTTCTTTCAGTGCCATTCTCGATTCTGAGACAGTGCACAGTCGAGTGTCACGCGACGGGTTGGATGGCAGGGCACGCGCACGGGCAGGACGCGTCGCGCGTCACGACGTCGCGTCGCGTCGTGCGTCGACGCTGTGTTTATACACTGTTTATACCAGTTTGTAGCATTAACATGTCGCGGTTATGACAGTGGATTCCCTTTCCTGTGAAATATACCTCCACGTCAAATTGTTGATGACCGCAAGATTTTCTACGATATCATCTGCAATGGTTATTTCTCTGGCAGAATGGATTTCACGATTTCAAAAGCAAGAATTCGTAATGAAATAATTTCCACCAATAATATAATTCTACACAAAATAATAATATTGAGATATATGTATGAATTATTATGAAGTGCATCACCAATGAAAATGCACGAAATCGAATATCGAGTGTTTAATTAATCGACATTTAATAAATCGAATTAAAACAAACCACGGCTTATCGTGTACCTTAGCCGGGTTGTGACACTTGCTGTAGCAGTCTCTGTGACGAACATATGACACGCGCAGTACGGTACGCGTGAGGAGTTATGACAGTGAAGAGATACGGAAAGATAAGCGGGTGTTACACTTGTTCAGAGATAGTGAGAATAAGTAGGGCGGCGTGGAAGTGTGAGGCAGACGCTCATTTTTGTTTTGCCTTCGTAACAGTGATTCCGAAAATAGCAAGGACTCGCTTAGACCGCGAAAACAGCAGTGTTATGATATGATTTATAAGATATAGCATTCTTCTGCTTGTAAAGACATACTTTTGTGGAACTTGCTCGTGTGCGATAGTGTCCGAACTGTAATTAACAGTCTTTTTCAAAACAAAAATGAGCCGCATTACAGACATGTCGTCTGTAATTCTGAGAGTGCAACAGCAGTCCTGAAGAACGAGACTTCTGAATGGTGATGCCAGGGACGGACTTATCCGTACTGGTAAGCCTTGGAAGAGGTTGAGGGAAACAGGCTGTTGTGGCACTCGAAGTTCACCAGTCTTGCAAAGCACAGCGACAGCGATCAGAGCGAAGCAGGGTGCCTATTTTCCACTATGGTTACAGCGTTGAGAATGGCATGCTGGGCTATTTCGGGGGGTGACATCCTGCTGGAGCGAAACACCCAACGGTAAAGCCAGGGACGGATTCATCCGTATTGGTACGCCTGAGGGCGTAGAGCGAAACAGGGTTGTCAGTGTTCATTATCACGACAACATTCTTTGCGACAACCTGACCCATGTTGGCATTCTTCTGAGTCACGGTACTGACCGGGCACACTGAGGGTTGAGGTAACCCTGCTGAGCATCTGCGAGAAGTAGCACAAGACAGGGCCAAGGCACAGACAAGACTCAGCACACCATTCATGAACGAGATTGTCCTTACAGTGATTGCTACTTAGAGCGAAGCACTGAAAGGTGAAGCCAGGGACGGACTTATCCGTACTGGTAAGCTTGGAAGTGTGGAGTGAAAAGAGCTTTCACACCGGCATCCCTCACCACCGAGAAGGTAGCAACGGAGTCCAGCACTGACCGGCAGAAGCAGCAAAGGGCAGACAGGCAGACCCAGAGAGCGATACGGGTGAGCCAGCACTTCACAGAGCTGGAAGAAGAGGAAGGGGCTGCCAGAGGCCAGCCTGAGGCCCAAGCACCAGTGCTACCCCAGGTCCAAGCCCAAGCACCAGTGCTACCTCAGGTCCAAGTCCAGGACCCGTTGGTAATATTCGAGGAGGAAATGGAGTACACTGTCAGGGTTATGACCGATGACATATGTGTCATACATGTCATACGTGTCATACCTGTCATACATGTCATGTCATATATTATTATGACAGTCGACAGTATGGTCGATCATGACTGTACAGGTCGAGTCGTGTCATACATTTATGACAGTCGTCAGTACGGTCGACGATGACTGTACATGTCGCCAGATGATTATGTCATATCATCAGGCATCACTGTCATCGAGAGTTCGTAAGTCGAACTCGAAGATGGCAAAGCAAAGATACATCTTGGAAACAAACCAAGAATCATCTTTAGCTTTCAGCATGCGCGGAACTCGCATGTGCAGCATGAACGAACTAGTCGTTATTACCATGCTGGTCGTTCAACCTACGTCTCGGGTTCACAACCCAATTGCGGTACCATCATAAGATGATGGGTGACGTAGGTATAAAAGTGAGGAAGCGTTGTGCTTCAGCAGATCTTCACACAGAGACTGCACTCACAAACCCGCTCATACGTACACTCGCATTGCTGTCCAACTTTACAGTGTTTCTTTGCATATTGATAAAATATTCACGGCTTGTTTATCCGGCCGTATCAGATGGTATTCTCCTAAAACTCGTCCAGGCACGATAAGAGAACTCAAGTGTGAGTGCAGCGACAGAGAAAGTATATATCATATTGTTCGCAGGTTTGCAGGTGGGCGCATAAGCGACAGCGCTCGCAGTGATACTGAATATCTGCACAGCGAATATTGATATCTGCACGCTCGAATAATTGACAGCACACAGATTGTGCGAGGAGATTTTTCATCGCGAATATAATCGCAGCTACAGCATCCGCAGAGAAGCCTTCTTGATTTTATAAGCGACAAGGTTTGCGCACAAGTGTACGGAACGCATGCAAATGATGTCAAAATTCGCAGGAATGTCACAGTATGCGAGATTAAGATGCGCGAACGAAAAATGATCGTCAGCACATATGATTTACATCAACTGCGACTGGACGCACATAATTTCGTTTAACAGCGCGCTCGCATTCGTTCATGCGACATACATCAGCGATCATCAGTATGCGACGTACATCAGCAATCGATTTTCACAAATGCTCGTATGATGATTTTAGCCTGTCAGCGCGATGTGCGCTGATGTGATGCTCGTGTGCGCGATGTGCACGTCAGCGCGATGTCATGATTTCATCTGATGCAATGGACGCACATTTTTAAGGCGCATGATTCCTAACGTGTCTTTATGCAGCAAGACATATAAAATGTGTACGCGCGTCCGTATCCTCTGCAGAATGATTGTATACTTGCAGGGATGCTGTGGACGCATCATCAATATATTGCTGTGGACACATGATCGTCATATGCTGTGGATGCATGGTCGTTATACTGCTGTGGACGCATCATCAACATAATGTTGTGAATGCATGATCTCTATACTGCAGCAATTTACACTATGTTCTTATGACTGCATCGATATTTCTAATGCTGATGATTATAGTACAGCATTTCATACTTATCTGAAGTATTTTGCACACTATACTTTCTGCAAAATGTTTATTTGAGCATACACTCACTTATAGCATATATTTCCTGCAGCATCTGAGTATATGTATATCTTATACTGAATGACTGCTACACTGTAAGTTGTGCATGCATTAAGATAACAGATGTTCTACATGATCCAACTTGATCACGGTAACAGTTGGAATATGTGTGCACCAAAAGCATTCATTTGCAGTGCATGCTAACCATACAGTACAAGGTGCCTGTTCAGCAATCTTAACACAGTAATTAGCTCAATGTGACCCGGTGGAGTCGAGATACTCCTCGGACAACATATTGTTCTACTGTGGATTTCTGAAAGGATGCTCACCGGAGCTGTATGTGAAATATACCCAGCAACTCATTTCTGTAAATGAGATTATTTTGGAATTACAATTACCTCTAAACTTAATATATCATGCTAGATGTATTCAGTGCATGGTATGCTGATAATCCTGCATGATGAATTGTCTGGAAACATTGTAATGTCCAGAACTTATCTTACTACAAAGTGTGTAAAAGTGAGCACACACACACACACTGACAAAAGTGCTAATCAGTAAGCACTATGCATACACACACACTGCATTGTATGTATTGACATTCACTGATTCAAAGTGAATTGATTAACTTAAATATCTACTATGTGTATGATAATGTACATACCACTTTCCAAACACATGTGCGTGGAAAGTGTCAGTGATGGCGATACATAAGGGAACAGGATAAGAAACCATGCTGAAGGGCTGGATGGAGAATATCTCCAGACCCGAAGGCATTATACAATGCTCAAATAAGCAGCTGGTCACTGCTGAGCATTGTCCATTCGTCTCACATATCAGCTGGAGCAACACCAATGTCTACATTGCATTCTGACAGTTGATACAGATCTGATCACTTCAAATGCATGTACCAACTCAGATCAGTAATCACACATGAACTGACAAAAGGTGGTTATGGACATACACACACACAAACAATGTGTTGTGCAAAAACTGCTCAGATTGTATCTAGCAGCGTCCAGATATATTTGAATACAGAGATATCACTTTGATATACTCTTTGTGCACAACCATATGCACAACCAAATATATCTTAGGATTTGACAAATTATCACTTAAGTGGTAAATCCACTTACAGTTGATACACCTAAAATATTGCCATGGAGTGCATTTGCTCCTATGGGTTTCAAATCAGTAAAACCCACATTTTGATCAACCACACATGTTGACTTTTGGATATATTCACTATTATGCCATGAGAAATGTCATATGCAAAAGTGAAGTTCCTTGTAATGATTCTGTACTCTACATTCCACATACACAGAGATATGTACATATATCAATATATATATATATACATGTTGAAAAATGGCCAAAATCGGTAAAATTCTTTGGCGATTAATTTGAAATTTGAAAATTGAAGCTTGTTTTATTTGATATTATGATTTTATACCTATTAAGGTATCAGAAAATCATAATGACACATGTCATATCAGTGTGACACCCTAAAATATTAGGTGTTGAATATATATGGGTAACGCTATTGCTATGGCAATAAATCTCTCAAAATGCTGTGCGTGAAACACATTTTGAAAATTCGGATTGATTTTTTTTTGCTGAAATGAATAATTATATATCAAATAACAATCCCTGAGCACAATAGCATGTGTAACGCCCTGTAACAACCCTAAAATTAAATATGTGTGACAGGGGGTGTAACGTACCTCCTGAAAACCACCTTACGTCCATGTAAATATTAAATGCAGTTTTGCTTAAAAATCTTTGCAAAAACATTATACTGCATATTTTTTACATGTATTAGGGTTACTGATATCATGTAGCACCCTAATCACCATATTGGGTAATAGGGCCACTGTAACCACACATGCCCTAAGATGCCGCCATTATTTAGAAAAACTTCGTTTTTTGGCATTATTATATCATGCTAAATCATCATAGACATGATAATACTATGGGCAACAACCCAAGGACTGTAGGGCTGCAACCCTAAAACTGTATGAGCTGCTTTCTATAAGGACTGCAAGCTATAAGCTATAAGCTATAAAGTATATAAACAACTGACTGCCTATATATTCACACTTCCTCAAGGGGGGAAGAAGGTGGATAGGATTCACACATATCCATTTCATATTCCGATCTGGCGATTTCTGATGGATTGCTTTTGATAAAATCACTGCATCCACAAATAACGTTGAAATCTGTACAACGTTGAATCCACCATATATATATATATATATCCCACCTGATGCACTTTGGCACTATAGCCGTACATAAGAGTGGGAAGGACAAGTGCATCGCTGTAAGACTGGTTAATATAGTCCCAGTGTTGAAGGCAGAATTTGGCACCCGAATAACAGCTGATAACTGTTGGTGACCACCATGCAAAACCTTCCAAGCGTAACTCTTTTGTCCTGAGATGCAAGTGAATTGTTCATAAATGTTGACATCACATAAAAGCATTCTGATAAAAACCCTATATATCCATGTGAGTTGTCATTACTACAAATGACATGGGTTTTGAATCGTCGAATGAGTATAACTCCAATGAATTCATTAGTACAGAATAGCTGTAGAGATTATTATGCAATCATTCACAATCCCTGTACATTCCGGTGACAAAATATTGCACTGGACTGATCACCGCATTGGTATAATCTGTGATATATAAGTCACCAGAGAAAGCATTGCAATCAGCACAATGCTGTCTAGACTCACAAAGATGAGTAACAGATATTCTCAGATGTAATAAATGGAGGCACAATGTGACCTACGCTAAAATCGCGTATGCTCGGGCACTGTATTGTGACCTGCGCTAAGATCGTGTATGCATGGACGCAACATGACTCGTGCCAATGACGTGGACATATATTTTTTACCACGACATCACATCTGAAATCAATAAATCACTCAGAGTAAAGGTGTTGACATCAGTATAGCACCATTATACATATAGTCATGAGGATTTTAAAGAAGACATAGTCTCTCCGATATTGACAAACATGGTACATATATATATATATCCATGCTCTCTGATCATATATTGATATCCCACAGCATACGATGATGGTAATAGCAAGCCACTTCGCCGCTGGAGGGTAGTGTTGTATATACACAGCACATGCTTGGGTACCATATGACCCACGCTAATGACGTGGATTCGGGCTGCATCCCAATAACTGCAATGCACCTTCGGTGCAAGGAGCTGCAACCCGAGAACTGCTATCCAGCTTCATAGAAAGCTTCCACGTCATCACAAAGAGGTCGGACCTCTGTTGTATTTGAACGGCGTTTGACAACCGCCTAGCAATACACTTCCTTGAGGGGGAAGATGATAAGCTAGAAATACAACTAAAAACCAAATAAATAATAAATAATAAAGACAAATAATAAAACAAGTAAGTTGCATCATTGTTTTTGTTGTGGTAAGCCTGACTATATACAGTCAAACCATGCAAAACTCCATGAAAGTTGACACATACATCAGCCATGACATTCATATGAGCTTGATTTTGAAGACCTAGACATTGTATACATCTGGTCTAGCATGTATCCAGACTATAATTGTATACTGACACGGTGCAAGCACTATAGCCTCTGCCACCGATGATCATTGGAAAGGGCAACCATTCTTGATACTTCATACATATCATCTGATTGGATCATTAAAGGTGTCAAGATTACTCAATGCAATATGCAGGCCACGGCCTGAGTACAACACCTAGAAAGGTCAAAGCCACTGAGCTGACCAATGCAGCATAAATGCTAGCTGCCTTGAAGGCTATACAATAAGCCTATTGCCCTTATGTCTTGATATGTATCCGTGTATTGGCATCTCTTTGAGGTAATTATGCCTACTGAATGAGCCATACCAACCATCTTGTCTTCATTGATCATTACATATCTAATCATATCGCCATTGAGCAATGCCTATTCTGTGAGATTATATATCACGAGGCATTTCATTAGAAGTGCACAATAAACAATTGAAGTGCAACAAAGATCATCAGCTCTACATCATACCAAAAGGTTGAGTTGTTGTCAATTGAATTTTTTAGACACCATTTCTCAGAGGTCTATTCATCATAAAAGACAGAGTCTGTGCAATCATGGCTATTCAGCCTCCGACATAGCTGCATAGCTATTTAGCTTATGACCCAACCGTTGTTAAGCAGCCTCCACGCTATATGGCTGAAAAATGGCAAGCAATCTCTTCGGTCATTCTTGGGCATAGAGCAATCAAGCACAGCCAATCCAGGATATTTATCCCAAAATTCTCTTCGAATTATTCATATCTTCTATGTGTCATATGAAACAACCAATATACCACCCTATGATGAAAGTCATCTCCTTCAGTGGTGATTTTGCATAGCGACTTTCTTGCTGTTTATTTTCTTCTCATGCTGCAGGTCTGCTGCATCCCTGTGTGATTCGTCCTCGATGAAAGAACAAGACATGTTGAAGCCAGTTTTGCTTTTGGATGAAGAAAGCTCAGAAGATGAAGTTACCAGCAAGTTTCGTAGCTGGTACAACGTTCCGGATGTAGCAGTAGCAAAGAGGCGCTTGCAGAATAAGAAAAACGCTGAGCGTGAAGCCAAAAGACGTAAGAAACAATGTCCTCAGTGGATGTTGGATAGTCAATGGTAGCTCTAGCTAGAAAAGTACATTAGATTCAGATTCTGAACATTTAAATGGGCTTGAATGCACTCAAATTTGTACTGAGTTGCAATTGTCCAAAGTTTTCACTCTGACATCATTACTTATTTGTGGAATAGCATACAATGGTATAAACCATCCACATATAGATTGACACCATATTTGTAATTTCATATCATTTTGGCACATAAGACAAGCATGCTTCATTAAGGAATGAAAACTCTTTCAAAGTTCATTCTGGAATATTTAGAAATTTGTTGCCTCATCCATTAGGCGACGAAGTCTTGGAAAACCCGCAATCTGTATACGGTTTCCAAGCGCAGTTCATCCTCATTCTGACAGAAATTTTATAGTCATAAAACAAGTCACAATTCTATCGGATTGAAATGACACATTCATCATTCATACTTCTTTATCATAATAAGTCTCTGAATAGTGTTTGCCCAAAAATAACATGGGCACCATTGAAATAAGTGATCATGTGCTGAAGAATATACACATATCACTAGGCAATGCCATGTTCTATTCATAATAAAATGACATGTCAGCCATCCATCAACTACGAAAATACAACTCGTAGTAAGTTGTTGTCATTACGGACACTTCTTGATTGACTCTCCATTAGCTTCGATACCAAAGTTAACTTCGGTAACTCTCCATCACTGATTTCTTTGTTCATCATGACAATCATTTTCCAGAACATTGTCTAAGTTGGGCACACTATAGTGACCCTGAATTGACAAATGTATGTAAGCTGCAATCCAACAACTGCATTTGACATCATCTGGCATTAGCCACATTCAAAAACGTCAGGCATATTGCCAATATGACGTAGAGAGAATCAATGTTCAGATTGACATTGTTACCTCTAAAGCATTCGATGAGTAATCTCAGTCTGATTCGCATAACATAATGATTGAATAACATCCTCCATCACCATCTGATTGGTTTGATACATCTCTTTTTGCGAGGGGGAGGAAGAGTATAGATTCATTCATTTTCATACAGCTGCCACACCTTACATCATTGTGATTTTGCTTGGATGTGATTTTGCTTGGAAAATTAAAGATCTTATCAAAAGTTCCAGCATCTGTGTATAGCAGCCATAAAATTGATGACACGGTACATCATGCCGATTGAAACATCAAATGAAGTCTTATTTGACTTATTGACACATAAAGTTCATTATGAAGAAATCATAAATGCACATTTCTCCGGCTCTATCATATTGTAGGGGCACTGACATAGGAGAACGATGGTTTTTCAAATATGAATAAGCTATATTGTAAGCTTACGACCATCACTTTGACGTCAACAGCCTGGGATGCTGATTGTCGAAATTCAAGAGTTGAAGGATTCATTGAATCAACCTTGATACATGTGTTTTGATTCATAAATTGTTGATCCATGATTTCTCTCCAAATCTTGAGAAGCTGGCACACAAGTTGTTGCCAATGTCTTGAGGAAAGCATCTGAGCAAAGGATTGCCAGTTGTGCCATCAGGCATCGAATTCCATAAACAGCAAAGCCGAGTGAGTAAATCCGCCACTCTAGCTAAATTGCCCGTCATTCCTTCCAGGTTCATGACAAGAGACAATTCATCAAAGTCATACACCAATGCATAAGTCACATGCATGGTTGCACAGTTTGTTTCCGAATGCCATTCCATCAAGGTTAAGCATCTTGACAGTAACACTGGCCAACCAAAAACCTTCCTGTCTTTGGATATCTTGAGCACTCTCATTTCCAGCTCTTTGGACTAGGAAGCATCATGACTGTGCCTCGCCAGAACGCTAATCCTCAAAGCCGCACACTTGAGGCGAGCCTTATGAGACAGTGACCTTTGGCTTGTGGGGCGTCAACCCCTTATCAAATCCTGAACACTTGTTAACACCTGGAAAATTTATCATGATGCAACTTAAGTGGGATTATAAGTTCCACATAATCATATTGTCTACGTATGCTGAAGGCATAACTGCCGCATATGATCACAATAGGTCGCAGCTTCTATAACATTGTGGCTTCTGAGTCAAAAGCTGATAGCCAATGACTTTTGCCAATAATTGCCGACCTAATAATAATCAAGCCGTGGAAATATGTACCCAAGAGGTTTTCATCCATCGGTCGTATAAATATATCAGGGCTGCATCCCAAGAACTGCAGGGCTGCATCCCAAGAACTGCGATGCGCCTTCGGTGCAATGGGCTGCAACCCAAGAACTGCAGGGATATATCCCTAACATTTTTTACCCTGCATCAAATTGATATGACAGGAGCAGGAATTGATCCTTCCTTGCTAAGGTGTAGTGAGCCTTGTGTAAATCATACCCTTACACAGATACGCATATGCGGGTACCAATATCTGTGGATAAATAAAAAACTGCTAAATGCTGCCTTTGCCAAAACCGTGGTTTGTCATCGGATTCTTGGCCAGTCATCCGAAGCTACCGGAGATAATGACTGAGGTAGAAGGAGTTGTGATCCTAAGTTGTGCTTGACAAACATGACTAAATAAATTTCACATTAGTACGTGGCGAATTCATTCTCACTCATCGCGATAGATGTTCGTCAAAGCGTGCGTACTGGACAAAACTATTGAGGAGTTGAGCAGACCGGTTAAGGATTATAAGTCCAATTCCGTTAAGCAGGGCCGCTCCGTCTGCATTAAAACAAGCCCCTTTGTTCGTTTATTATCGAAATCGGGCTCCCCATCACCGCCTAGGATCCTCCAAAGTAGCTTAAGGAGGGGAGGAAGAGTTGGGTGCATTATATCAGGCCGAGAATCGTTCGAATATAATTCGTTATAATCGTGGGATCATCGATCGCGCAAAGGCGACGACGGCTAGCGCAAATAATCCGTAACGTAGACTTCGGATGCTTTGAATCGTCTAGCACATACATGATAACGTGTGGATCAATCAGTAATCCAGCGTAGGATTGTATCGCGAAAACGCTCTTCATTGAACCTTGGAACGTCACTCAACGATACGATTTCCGGAAAGGTGGGCTGCATCCTAAGGACTGTATGGCTAAATGCCTAAGGTGAGGGACTAAAGTGGACTCAGTTTCCCCCAATAACCTAAAAACACCATGAGGGACGCCTCAAATCGGTGTAAGAAGACTGGTACCAGCAAGAAGCGACAACAACAAAGACATCAAAGACATATACAAAGGTATGCCCGTTGTGAGGTCACAACTCTCTTAAGAGGGGAGATCTGTCAGGGTTATGACCGATGACATATGTGTCATACATGTCATACGTGTCATACCTGTCATACATGTCATGTCATGTCATGTCATATATTATTATGACAGTCGACAGTATGGTCGATCATGACTGTACAGGTCGAGTCGTGTCATACATTTATGACAGTCGTCAGTACGGTCGACGATGACTGTACATGTCGCCAGATGATTATGTCATATCATCAGGCATCACTGTCATCGAGAGTTCGTAAGTCGAACTCGAAGATGGCAAAGCAAAGATACATCTTGGAAACAAACCAAGAATCATCTTTAGCTTTCAGCATGCGCGGAACTCGCATGTGCAGCATGAACGAACTAGTCGTTATTACCATGCTGGTCGTTCAACCTACGTCTCGGGTTCACAACCCAATTGCGGTACCATCATAAGATGATGGGTGACGTAGGTATAAAAGTGAGGAAGCGTTGTGCTTCAGCAGATCTTCACACAGAGACTGCACTCACAAACCCGCTCATACGTACACTCGCATTGCTGTCCAACTTTGCAGTGTTTCTTTGCATATTGATAAAATATTCACGGCTTGTTTATCCGGCCGTATCATACACAGACTCCACGCGCGTCAACCTTGGCACTCTGCCCATCTACACGGGCACCAAGGAGGAAGACCGTCCCAAGTTCCTGAGGGAATTTGCCAACATGTGCGAGAATTTTGTGCGGCAGCACAATGCCAACATCAGAAGGAAGATCAGGTCCGCGGCTGGCACGCTCACCGATGCGCAGATCAAGGCCCTGAGAGAGACACCTCCTGACTTTGAGTATCTGTGGGATATCATCCCTGCATGTCTGGCTGGCGAGAATTCGCAAACTCTCAGCTGGTGGCGTGAGAATTATGAGAAAGGGGGTGTAGTGGCCTCCAACATGGACCGAGTCCTCAAAGACACTAGTGAACATGGCTCACTCGAGGGTACCATCCCGTGTGCTAGGCCCCCCTTCAATGAAATGAATGCTGGTACCACGTGGGTGATAGCGAGGCCAGTGACGGACCAAGACGCCCAAGGGGAGGTTTACAACGACTATCTGACTGATGGAACTTCGCTGAAAGGCTTGACGGGACATGATGGCACCCGTGACACTCAGTACTTCTACGCGCTCAGGGGTTTCATCGCTGCCCTTGACAAGAAGTTTATGATGAAAGGAACACAAGAGAAAGTGGATCTGTTGACACAGAAGCCACAGGAGGTGGGGCAGGATGGGCTAACGTACATGAAGATGTGTCAACGCAGGGAGATGCAGCTCAACACTGGCAAGGTGCTAAGCGACGAGGAGCTGCGCACATTCATCGAGGACTGCGTAGAAAACCTCCGCATCAAGATCTTCCAGACACGGGTGAAGGAGCAACTGAGGGCGCAGTTCCCGCCACCAAATCGGGTAACCTGGAAGGACCTCGAGTCCATCATCGAGGTCCAGGACAAGCTCAAGGGAGACGCGGAGTCCTGGATTCTTACCTTCCTCCAGGAGATCACCAGACGGTGTGGCTGCCAGTACTCTACCTGGGAGGCTCGTCAACATGGACTCGACCTCAAGGCGATAAAGAACTCGATCAAGAAGATTGAGTCCGTGGGGGAAGGGCAGCCAGGCGAGCTGGAGGGCAGCAAGAAGGCGGAGACACCACCTTCCAAGAAGATGAAAAAGGAGGTGAATGTTGCTGAAAGGGCTAAGAAGCCCTCCTACAACAAGACACCGCCGCCAGCAGAGGGCACTCGTACGAGCGACAAGCCCAAGTGCTTACGCTGCTTCGGAGGGGGGTGGCACGAGTCCGACCCCGAGCAATGCAGGAGCGGATATAAACACGTCAAGATGCCTGCCGGGTTCCATGAGAGCAGACTCGGTTCCAGCAAATGGTGGGACGCAGAGAACGCCGCCTTGCGCATGTACAACCTGAAGAACCGCTTCAAGAACTCTGATTGGGGCATCCTGGTCACGGACTGGCAGCAGCTGTCCAATGACGAGAAGGACAAGTACCGCAAGCAGACACCAGAGGACAAGCAGAAAAGCGCCACTGGCAACCCTGAGGCGTTAAAGGCTGAGTACCAGGGCATGGTGGCTGCCCGGAAGACTGCCAGCCGTGCTGGCAGCGTGAGGTCGCAGGTGCTATCTGAGGACGAGGGCTCCGATGAGGAGCCAGTCGCAGCGCGCGTCGCAGAGAGAGAGACGCACATCGCAGTCACACATGCGCACCACCGTGTCAGCGCAGGGGCAGCAACGCCATCTTGCTCTCCAACCAACTTACTCTCAGCGATGGCCGAGGAGATGGGTGAGGAGGCACTCTCAGACGCACTCGACACCTTGGGCTTGGGGGAACTCCCCGAGATGCTGAACAAGGGTGTGGAGTCCGAGCTCGCAGCAGCGCCGGCGGTGGCACTAGGCAGCACGCAGCGCATGAGAGGTTTCCCGGTGAAGACACCCGAGGAATATGCGGCCGACGCACAGGTGCCCATGGCGCCTGCAGCGGACGAGATGCAGAGAAAGGTACAGCTCATGGCCTCCATGATCAAGAGTCTTGGAGCGGCTTTCCGCAAACTAGCTGCTGGACTCGTGGCAGAAGGTCGGATAACAGCTCCCAGGGGTGTGGAAACCTTGGTGGAGCTAGCTGAGGCCGATCAGCTCCCCATGGCAACAGCCTCAGCGGCAGACCGACAGGGCAGCGGCGAAGACAATAGTGACGACAGCGATGAGGATGACGACTGCCCAGGCATGGAGTCCGGCGACGACAGCGATGAGGAGGAGATCCCTCTGGACGAGATGCCAGAGGACATGGTGGAGCAGCCCAGGAAAGTGAGGACCACGGTGCGCGTCACCGCTGCAGCGGCCACTGTCCAGGAGAGCTTCGGCGTGAAGGATTTCAGCGAGAGGGGCGAGTTACACGCAGGGACAATGGAGGCCAAAGCATACGAACTGTTGAAAAAGAAGATGCTCAGTGGCCTCACGGAGGAGCAGCTCACCGCCATGGCGCAGGTCCAGCCGGTGTGCAAGCTTCTCAACGAGACCCTGGCACAAGGGATGGCTCTGGTGGCCTCTGTGGGCCTGCTCATGTTGTACAAAGCGCTACTTCTGGACACTGGAGCCAATTGCAACATCATCCCCATCAGAACGGTCAACAGGCTTGGCTTGACTATCTTCGATGCGGAGACGGGGGCCAGAGTGGCCAGGTGTGATGGCAGCCCTGCAGAGTTCACCAAGTACTGCTACCAACGTGGATGTGGTCCTCGCTGCGGGCACGCCATACATGACTCTGCATCGGCTCCATGCCTTTGTCACATACACCAACGACACCACGTGGGAGTTCTTGGTGGGCACGGGACCCCTGAAGAATGCACTCAAGTTGACCATCGACCTTTACCGAGGCATCGCCACCTCTGAGGCCGCGGTGTCACTGGGCATGAGGGAGAAGGTTACGCTGCCGTTGATCGAGCTTACGCCGCCCGCTGATGCGAGGAGCAAGCGAAACGAAGACCCCAGGGTGTGCCTGGCGACTGAGATCTTCGACGATGGTGCCACACTAGCGCGCACTCTTACCCCAGTCTTTGAGGACTGTGCTCCACCTCCACGTGAGGCCGTGCCTCCGGACACAAGGGGAGAGGATCGCCTGGCCCTCTCAGGGGAAAGGTGTGCACCAGCACCATGTGCATTCCTACGAAATCACCCCGAGCTGGTGGAGAGCCTGGCAGGATTCCTAGAAGATATGAGGCTGAGAAGGTTCAACCAGGAGGAGAAGGAGATGCTGGAGGCACGCTGCCAGTCCATGGTGGAAGCGGGCATCCTGCGACCCAGCGCGCTCATGCAGATAGAGGTCACTGGACGGGTCAGCTTGCGGGCCGAGAACTCATTGTTCGAGCCACCTGCTCCCGGCACGTCCATAACGAACCAGATGTTGGGCCTGCTGCAAGCGACGTCACGCAGCCAGCGGGAGGCCAACGTTGCAACCAGAGGCGAATGGTCCAGTGCTGAAGAGTCAGCCGCTGAGGTGGAGCCCGTTACGCCAGCCAGCCTGGCCACAGCTCAGGCAGATCCTCGCTATCCAGACCTCACGCAGGAGCAAGAGGCTGAGAGTGAAGCTGACTACAAGTTGGCTAGTGTGCAGCCTTGGGAGGGCATGGCAGTGAATCCGTGGGATTATCAGGACAAGGAGAGCAGCTGGGCTCAGCAGCGCCTGTACATCGACCGCACGGGCTACGCTCGCTTGTGCACACTCTGTGAAGATGGCAACGGGAGTGAAGTGGACGCAGGATTTGTACAGGTCAAGTTCCCGCGCTGTGGAGAGTGGAAAACCATCTTGGAGACGGAGCTACTGTGGCCCGACTTCACGCTGGTCGATCAGAAGGTTGACAAGGAGACGAAGGTACCCTCAGAGACCTGGACAGCGAGGGCAAGTTACAGAAAGGACAGCGACCAGGTCCCGCTTCCTGACTGTGGTGCCCATTGGGAGGCTGGGAGGTGCACAATGGCGAGCGTCCAGGAGGCCCTCAACGCCAACCAGACTTACCCAGGGGTCGTCACGGGCAAGCTCATGTGGGACAAGGTGGCACGCCAGTTCTGCGTGCTCAGCGAGCACACTCGCGCCCAATGGGATCTCATGGAGCGCATGGTGCGTCACATCATGGATGGTGCCACCAACGTGAGCCCCATGGGGAAGGTGACTGGCGAGTTCCAGCTGCCCTTCTACTACGAGAAGGATCAGCGTTGGCAATATCAGCACCTGAAGTACGTGCAGCGGGTGGACATCAATGACCTTCGCGCTCGCCTGAAGACAAAGTACGATGAGGAGGTGGCTGGTGTGGAGAACCTGAACGTGAAGGTTATCCCTCAACTCACGCTGTCGGACGCAGCTGGCAAGGTGGGGAAGTTCTACCCAGTGACTGATGGGATAGGAGGAGACGGTGAGGTGTTCAGCACAAACGCCGCCGCCGTGGAGTACCTACACTTGGGGGACAACGCCAGAGTAATGCTTGGTGCATGCAAGACGGAGGAGCAGGCGCGCGACGCGCTAAACTCCTATGGGGCCAGGAGGGATCCGCCAGCACGCACGCACAAGACTCCCAGGACGCAGAAGATGGTCAGAGGAGATGAAGCAGGGCCATCTGGCTCTACGCCGCCGCCATCCTCAGCCCCGCTGCGCCTGAAGCATCAAACCTGGCCCAAGGGAGTTTTCGACCCTGCGGATCCAGAATATCACGCGTCGGTGTTCCAGGGCACTTACGAGCCAGAGTCACCCACACGCAGCGAGAACACCACCGGCGAGGCCCGCTGGCTGAATCCAGAGGAGATCTCCGAGTTCACCGCGTTGCACGGGCAGACAGTGTTCCTCGTCCAGTACCGTTGTTTCAGAGGCAGAATCGAGTTCCAGCTTGGGAAGCCCTATGCGCAACGAGGGAAGGGGGTGCACACGTGCCAACTCAGCAACAAGACACTGTACAAGTACTCCTCCGATCCTCTGCAGGGGTGGGTCAGCGAGGAGAGTGTTTGCCGCTGGGTGGGCAGTCGAAAGGCTGCACGGGTGGACTCCTGGGCACCATACGGAAGCACATGGAGCACCTTGGCGCGAGCGCACAGCTGGTGGAGATAGCCAAGAGCCACTTGAGTGAAGGTCCACGGCGAGGCACTCTGCGGGTGTTCAAGACACGAGCCAACCCCCAGGCCAAGGCCGTCTACTACCTCTTTGAAGACCGACGCTACTACCATGACAGGGGAGCCGAAGAGCTATGGTTCACCGTGGAGTACCTCTCCTCTGAGACGCGCAAGTTCGACTGCTGCGGCTGGGAGACCTGGAACAGTGTGGTCGTTATGCATCGAGAGCCATTACGCGAGGTAGTTCACGTCCCTGGTAGGGCCCACACTGCTGGCTGAAGCAGAGCGCCAGCGCCAGCGAGATGAGATACACGAACACCTGCGTAACGACTTCATGCGATGCTTGGACACGGCGGAGGAAGATGATGGTTCCCATCACGAACATGCAGGGGGTGAGGAAGAAGTCAGTGGCGCCTCACACTGGACACCTACGTCGCCACAGACAGAGAGTTCCTCTGAGGAAGAGGAAGTGGAGGTCACTAGCGAGAACTTTGCTGGTCTTGCCGCTGATCTGGCACAAGCGCGCGCCGAGGGCGCGGCGAGCGCCATCACCATAGCGGCGCTTGAAGAATCCATAAGGATCCGCACGGAGATCATCAGGGGGTACGAGGAGCGACCTCGCGTTGCCCGCGTAACTGCGAGGATGAGCACGCTAGGGGCTGACTGCCCTGGGCTTGATGGCCGTGGTGGTCCAAGAGCGGCGCCTACATGGGAACACCATCCTGGCCATGCTCTCAGCGGGACACAGCACAGGGGCTTCGAGTGCAACATGGCTCAGCGGTCCGAGCACCGGTCAGTCAACGACATTCTAAGGTCTCCGACGCATTCTGTCTGCACGCAGCGGACCGAAGTTCTGCCTCCGGCTGCGCCAGAACAGGAGGCCACTTCGCTTGTGCCATCGCCGACCCGTGGCTCCACAGCGCCCAGCAGCCCAGAGTGGTCCAGTGGTCGTGTCGCGCGCGTCAACGCCCGACATCATGGCCATCTCGCGACGAGCCCGCCGAGCTTGACCACGAGGCCCGTGCAGCAGCGTTCGCCACGGGCTGGACAGCGCAGGAGGAGATCTCCGAGCCCCAGGAGGGGGGTCCAGCAACATGGAGCAGCTCGCAGTCAGCATGCGGGTAGGAGCGCGCCGCGCACTTCCTATGAGCGCCAGAGTTATGATGAACGCTGGGAGGCGAGAAGACGGGAGAGCGCACTGGGGCCTTTTCAAGGGGGCACCGGGCCGGCTGCAGCCCGGCACGCCCGCTACTGAGAAGCAGCCCCGGCGCGCAGCCGGGCACGCAGCCCGCCGGTGAACGGTGGGCGAAGCGCACGCAGGTGTGCTTCCTGATAGTGGGGGTGTTCGCACGCTTGCAATGGCCGCAGCTGCCTCACTCTGCAGTAATGGTCATATGGATGGCCATGGAGGTGTCCAGGTGCCTTAGTGAGATGGTTGCCATCTGGGCGTGCCACACTGGTGTGCTCCACAGAGTCGTGGCGCGCGCGTTGTGGGCCGGACGTACCGCGCCGCTCGGGCCATGGACACATCATCGTGTGCATCTGAGTGTGCTGTTGGAACTGGCTAGGCACCTCCTGTTGCTGGTCGTGGGAGCCTTTGAGGTGACGGGGTTCCACCATGTTCATCGCGGGCTGTGGTGCGTGACATTGTTACGGTTTGGGCTCGCCATGCTCGCCATGAACTTCACACACATGGTCGGTACTCTGGGGGGCATCTTGGTGGTCGTCGTTCACGTGATGCGCCATGGGTTGCCAGGCTCCTGCTTGGTTTGCGACAGAGGCGCATTCACTGCGTTTAACGCGCAAGTGAGCCGTGCGCTGGCGATCGCCCAGCGTATCACAGCGGCGGGACCGGCCACGCTGGCAGCTGTCCCTCGTCGCGTGCAGAAGCCGCGTTTTGCCGCCCGGCTGCAGCGCCTGCGGCTCGCAACCGCTTGCTACCAAGTGGCACATTGTGTTTATGTGGCGTCAGTCTTGGCGCTGGTGATCTACGTGTCTGCGGGAGGAGGCCTGGGCCGTATGCAGGGGGGGTGGAGGATGCTGACTTGCATACTGACCCTTCGCCCTCCAGTCAAACCAGTGGGGACCAGCAGAATTTTAAAACTTTTGTTGTTGCTCGTGGTGGCCGCTTGGGTGGCCGCTGTGGCCCCCAGGGAGCTTCAGGGTATGCCTGCAGTGGGCCCGTGCCCGAACTCGCTGTGCAGACCTTCCAGGACCGCCTGGGAGGACCAGAGGTCCTCGCGCCAATGGGACACCGGGTGGGAGGCCATGGTCGCAGAGCGAGACGAGGTGCTTCCGCACACGGTGCTGGATACGTTGCAGCCTGGGGGCACAACCAGGGTCACCAAAGACGAGGCAGCGTGGCTGGACACCGAGCTCAATGCCACCTTTGGAGGGCATCCCGAGTTCACTGAGGAGAATTGGGAGGAGATGCGCAACGTGGTGAGGAGATGCAGCTATTGCTTCGCCAACAAGCCGCAGGACATCAAAGGCTACCATGGAGGAGCAGCGCATGCAACCTTCGCCATCCCGTTCAAGGACGAGACTAAGGTGGCCTACCAGCGACCGAGGAAATACAGCCCAGGGGAACAGGAGATCATCGACCTGCACTGCAAGGAGCTGTTGGAATATGGCTTCATCGAGCCGGCTTCGCAGCACTGCAGGCACGCCAGCAACGTGGTGGTCGCAGGGAAGAAGGACCACGACACCGGACAGTGGACCTCGACGAGGTTCTGCGTCGACCTCCGCAACACGAACCGGCTGTCACTGAAGGACAACACGCTGCCTCACCGTCCAGAAGAGCTCTACCAGCGCGTGGCCAAGGCCAAGTTCAAGACTACTCTTGACGCGACCAAGGCGTTCCACCAGATCCCTATGACCACCGAGGAGGACAGGGACAAGACAGCGTTCTGGTGGGGCAATCAGCTCTATCGTTACACTTCCATGCCATTCGGAGCAGCTGGAGCGACCGCTGCCTTCATCAGAATCATGGACTACGAGTTGCGTCACCTGCAGCACTGTACGGTGGCGTACGTCGATGACGTGTGCATATAGTCAGACACCACATGGCACCTGTGGGAGGGGGCAAATGACCATCTAGGATATATCGTCGCATAATGCCATTTATATGAATCAAAATGCATTGTTTGAATTCGATTTCATATGGGGATGACTGTGTTGCAACTTTTGCATGTTGTGGAATTTTCATGTGCGGCTTCTGACTGCATATATTTGCGATTGTGTGAAAAATATAGCCGTTGGCCACTCAAAACTAAAATTAGCAAAATCCGTCAATACATCGGCATTTTCTTCTCATCATTTCATGTAAGTGTTTAACCAGTCGAAGCTTTAAGCTTTGCATGTTACAGAATTTTCGTAAAGTGGTTAAGTCGTGTGTAAATTACGGTCAAAGGCAAAAGTCAACGAAAAACTAGCCGTTGGGGAAATTCCTAGATGGTCATTTTACCCCCCCTCTAGGTGCCATGTGACCGCTGAGCAGCACATCAAGGATGTGGAAGCTGTGCTTCGCACCTTGGGGGATGCAGGGATCCGCTTGCATTCGGGCAAGTCGACCTTTGGGTCAGCCACCGTGGACTTCTTGGGCTACCGCATTGGTTACAACACCATTGGTGCGCAGGACATCAAGTGCAAAGCCATCCAAGAGCTGCCCAAGCCCGAGGACAAGACTGGGGTACGCTCCATCCTTGGACTCATGAACTACTACAAGGGCTTGGTGGGGGAGCCCATGGGACCCAACTACTCAGAGATGGCACGACCACTGAACGGCCTGCTCAGGAAGGATGTGTTGGACATCAAGGAAGCTTGGGGGAAGGAGCAGGACCAGGCATTGCAGGCCCTGAAGGACGCCCTATGTTCGGGGAGATGTTTGAAGCCCATCGATTATAGCAAGCCCATTTTCCTCTACACGGACTGGAGCAACCATGGCATTGGTGCAGTGCTGGGTCAGAAGGATGGACGAGAACGGCGTAGAACACATCTGCGTGGTGATCAGTCGCTCGCTGTCGAAAACCGAGAGGCAGTACGCGAGTTTCCAGGGTGAGATGCTGGCAGTGGTGTGGGCGATTCGCACGTTACGCCAGTACTTGCACGGGATCCACTTCACGCTGGTAACCGACCACTCGCCGCTCACGACTCTCATGGAGAAGGGGGACCTGCAGGGCCAACATCTGCGCTGGGCCATTAGCCTTCAGGAGTTTGAGTTCACGGTCCAGTACCGACCAGGTCCGAAGAATGAGAACGCGGACGTGCCATCCAGGTACCCGCTACCCAGCACCGCAGACGAGACCGGTGCCCGCTTGGACCGAGAAGGGGACCACGCCAGGGAAGCGGGGCGTGCCGAGAGGCTAACGCGCTGCTTCGCAGACACCATCTGCTTGGAAGTGACCAGGGAGCCACCACTTGGTTCAGAAGTGAGCCCAGAGGCACAGGTGGCCAACTACTGCGAGAACATGGTCAGGGAGCAGTTGGGGACCAGCGCAGTGCATCGGCTATTTGACGTGCACTACCAAGAAGAGCTGGAGTGCAACAAGGGGGTCATGTTTGACACTGACCACCCGGATGTGACCAGGTGCTCGGGCAGGCTGACACGAGTCGCCTGGGAGGCCCTCAGCCAGATCCGGCCAATCAGGGGTATGCATTCTGGAGGCTCCCCAGCGATATACAGCGACGAGACTATGGAGGGTGGCAAGCTCAAAGTGCCAAAGAAGATCGACACGAGAGTGATTGACAAGAGCTTCTTTCAGGAGGCCAGAGAAGAAGGTGTGGTCTGCTATGAGCCGTGTGGGGGCTTGTGTGCTGGACTAGAGATGCTCCTAGGGAAGCGCCAAGGGGGCGCGCCAAGTAGGGATCATGGAAGTAAAGTAGGCAAGTAGTGGCGAGTGAGAGGAATCGTACGTTCCGGTTCAGCGTTTAAATTAGCTAGGAAAATCCTGGGACGGCCTGATCAACCGTAGGGACCCTAGCAAACTCGCGCGAGTACCCTTCAACACGCGGGACTGAACGACAAGCTCCTCCACGCCATCGCCACTAACTGCTAACTGTGTTGTTTTTGCATCACAGGCTTTCTTCCCTCTTCTCTTTTTGGCACCCTCTTGGTGCCCATGTTGTGAATTTTGTTTGCTTGATTGCCTGTTATTCCCTGCTAGGGATTGCTAGTGTGTACCTTGCTTATAGTTTTGTCTTCTTTATTATTTAGCATGTCTTCCACGCCGTACGCCACACCGCCGGTACTGCCGAGACGTTTGCTGACACACCCCCCAGGGGCGAGGAAACGTCGGCTGAGATTTGGTGCTTTAAACGGCACGCCCACGCCAGCAGATGCTCCGGACACGTCAGAATTAACCGTCTGCAACAATCTAGCGTGGGAGCTCTTACGCAAGCCGGCGGAGTTCGATGCATTGCTCAGTGTCATCAAGGGGAAATGTGTTGAGCCTGGAGAGTCTGCAAAGACCTGGAAGTTCACTAGCAACGAGAAGAATGCGCGTATGCTCTTGGACATCCTGGTTGAGCAACTCGATTCCAGGCTCAAACTCGTTCACCCCAAGATGGCATTGACGTTTGACTTGCAAAACCACAGTCTGGAGGTTCCGCAGAAAGCGAATCTCCTGCTGTTGGAATTGCTTCAGTCGCTCTGCGCAGGAGACGCCTTGCGTATCCTGCGCAAAGCTGACAGACTCTTCCCAGGGGATGGGAAGATCGCACTCGTTCATCTCGTGAGGCATGTTGTGCCCGATCACGAGGAGTTCAGCGCTGCGGACTTCCTATTCGCTGGCGACAGAGTGGACTTGAGGGCTGGCCAGGATCCAGCAGACTACATTGACGTGTTCCAGACATCTCTGGACACCATTGAGTCTGACTTGGGTCCTGGGTGCACCGTTGCTATCTCCGAGAAAGCACGGATTGCACTGTTTCTCCGTAGGATCTGTCCCGTCTTTTATAAGGCGGTGCATGATGCCTACACAGAGGAGAAGCTCGATGCCGACTCCTCGCTTTCCTTGCTGACCTGTTTCCGTGAGACACGGGCAGTGCACAGGAACGCGGGGACGAAACTCAAGTCACCACTAGCGGCTGCTTTCTATAATGATGCAGGTTCGCATCACGGCGGAAGCCGTGGTGCACATGGCCGCAGGGGAGTCCCTGACCGCTCCTCATCCCGTCAGTACATTCCGCCTCGTCGCTCTAATCCTTTTAAGGGGATTGGCTCTGGTTACCGTGCAGGAGTCTTTCCCCGCAAGGGTGGTAAGGCAGGCGGTAAGGGGAAGCAGAGACCCGGCAAAGGCAAGGGCAAGGGGAAGTCCCGTGTCGTCTTTGATCGGCAGACCCAGCAGTTCCGAGGGGAATGCTGGACCTGTGGGTCAAAGGGGCACAGGGCTGCCGACTGCCCGAAGCTGATGTCGGCTCGTGCTTTCCATCTAGACCCGAAGCTGCTTGCGGAGCATGCTCGGACGGAGATTCTAGCTGCCCAGTATCAGACTGCCTACGAGGAGTCTGAACAGGCGCTAGAGTCCTTCTGTCTGTTGCACGGCACCCCAGCAGTTGTCGGGTACCAGGAGGACTCGTGCTCTGACAGTGAGGGTGAGGAGATTTCTCACTCCGCCAGTCAGGAGCACGGGGACTCCGATGAGTCTGACGACGATGGGGACTGGGACGGCCTCTCCGAGGCTCAACAGCAGGAGTGGGACCGCTTACAACAGCATGCGGAGACCAAATTCCAAAAGTTCTGTGCACAGTCCGAGAATGTCTCGTTGTCACTCGGAAGAGTGCACTTCGGGATGTTCCGGACCGGCACAGAACAGAAGGCGTGTGACCCCTTTCGCACTCCCCCCTACTTGCTGCCTGACATTCTTGCTTCTGCACCTGCCTCTGCACAGCACGATGCATCCGTCGATGTGTCACAGCACTCTGCACAGTCCACGGCTACGGTGGTGCTCGCCTGCTGCAGGCAGTGCCACTCCAGCCGGACACAGCAGGCACCGCACGGGTCGGCTCTTGTGGATCATGCTCCGCAGGACCGAGCAGACTCGTCGGTGGTGTCTGCTGGACTGTTTGCAGCACAGTGTGACTCACTGTCCCCACCCGTCCACCACACGCACACCGTCCCTGCACTTACAGAGACTTGCTCTCTGTTTGCAGGAATGACGGTGGTGCAGGGTGACGGTGAGGACAGTGACATGTGCATGGCACCGGCACCCACCGAGCACTCTTCCCCACACCACACTCACAGTGCATCTTTGTTGAGGGAGGGGTCACGGAGCAGTGCGGTGCCCCCGCCTGCTTCCCCCCTGTCTGCTCCAGGGAAATCCCTGGAGCAGGTTCACTGGGAGCGGGTGTGGGAGGAGGATTACAGGTCCCCTACCGTTTGTCACGGTAACCTTTTGCCATCAAAGAGTTCACTAGGAGCTAGGGGTGTAGCCCCTCTGGTGACGCCCCCGCCACCTGGCCCTCCTGACTTGTTGCTGTCTGATGCAGGCTCTGCCGTGTCAGTGTCCCCACCAGCCAGTGAGCACCGGGTGCACACTGGGGGCACTGACACGGCCACAAACTTTAACTCAATCAATCTCGGAGGTCGCCCTACAGAAGGGAGTCTCTCCCGCTCTTTCCTTCAGCAGTGTCCTCCTGTCCCCGCTCCGGTCCATGAGTCGCCTGACCTGGCTAGTGACACGCACATGTCTGACACACAGGCACCACCTCCACCGCCACGGCGTGTCGGTAGAGGTGGTGTCTCTATCTTCCGGTGTGCATTCATGTCCTTCGCCTTGTTCACTTGCTTCCTGGCAAGTGCCTCGGCGGAGGCCCTCTCAGCCGCAGCACCTGTTCAGGGAGTGTGGTACGGATTGACATTGTGTCAACCGGGGGGGGGAGATGGGAGGTGGGCAAAGCAGTACTGCAGTCAGTCAGTACAGTCAATCAGTCCAGTCAGTCCAGTCAGTTTGGTCTGCGTGGTGATGGTGGTTTATCCGATGGTGGCTTACCTGATGGTGGCACTGGTGTCACTTCTGACTGGTCTGCCACCCGGCAGTGTTCCTCTGGTGCTGGTCCTGAGTATTCCTCTGGTTCCGACTGGTATTGGCAGTATGACTCTGGTCAGCACCGCCACTATGGTTATCCTCGTGGCTCCGACGGTTCCCCACCAGACAGCTCCGCCCAGATCTGTCTCCTTCAGGCGCTTGAGAAGCGGCGCCAGAGGTACAGAGCAGTGTCAGCTCTGCTCCTGACAGCCTTCCTTGGCATGGTCCTGACATGTCTCTACCAGAGTGTCTATGAGGAGTTTCTCGTCGAGGCTCACCTTGAGGCTGGTCACCACCTGGCACCGATCTCCGCTGTCTGCAGCCCTGTGACTCAGACTCCGCTCTACGGCGCCATGCATTATGTAGGCGACACAGCTCTGGAGATGTGTACCTGATTTGGGCTATTCTGTGCACCCCCTTCAGTCATCTTCTCCCAGGACCCTATGATACATCTGTACTCTATCACCAGTTCTGGCACTGATGGCATTGTCTGTGACTCCGGTGCAACCGGCAATATCACCGGGTCCAGACACAGGATCATTGACCTTGATACCAGCAGGACTATATCCTTCAGTACAGTCATGACTGGACCCGCCTCACGGACTGATGGCACTGGCACACTGAGATTGATCGGCAGAGACATACTGACTGGTGACATTGATGAGTACTGCATTCCTGGCTGCCATTTCAAACACGGCGCCAAAACTCTCCTGGCAACCCGAGTTATGCTCCGGGAGGGTTTCTCATCACCTGACTTCATCAGTATGACATATACCCATCTTGACTCTGGCCGGACATACTCTATCATTGATGATGGCACAGACTACGTTTGGGCAGAGCCAGAGTCAGCAGATGTCAGCTTTCAGGCCTTTCAGGGCAATAAGAAGAAACACAGATCAGGGGACCCATCCGACTGGATGTGGTCCAATAGCCAGTACAGTGCCTGGGCTACTACTCATGGGTCTCCTACGGCTACGGCCAAACTGGGGACTCCGGCCTTTGACATCTCCATGTTCGGCGACTCTCTCCCAGTCGGAGAGGGCAATAATCACCCTGCTCTGCAGCACTATCACAGTCAGAACAGTGTCTTCTCCATCCAGTGGACTGGTCATTACTTCTATGCTAATCCACCATTCTCTGTATCTACTCTGGACCGCCTTTTCACTAAAGGCAATGCTGACTTTCTTCTGGACCCTCATAATACTGTATATTTCTGGATAGTTCCCTATATGCCATCCCACCGGGTCTGGCATAAGACCTGTACTATGGAGGTATTACATATCTGGCCTACTGGTACTACGGGGTTATTCAGCTACCTTGAGCGACACACGTACACCTCTACACACCCTCTCACCCCAGCTGGTTCTGACGGTGGACCTGGTCGGGTCTTCATCGATGGCACACCCTTTCCCATCTGCATCCTCTACCGAGACCGCCACACCCCGATCAGGGTCAGTCCTCCCGTTGAGTTGCATGATGCTCTCGGGCATGCTTCGATGACCCGTATCCTCCGTCTCTATGACATGCCAGGGGTAGACTTGGGCAGACCACAGTGTTCCAGAGCAGCTCTTGCTTCACTTACAGCTTGCTCTCAGTGGTGTGCAGTCTGTGCTATGACGGGCCTCAAACAGAAACCAGCCCCGAGCAGAGACCAACTCCGTACCAGTCAGCAGCAGCCAGCCCGGAAATGGGCCTCAGACATGACAGGCCCCATCTCACCCATTGGCTACAATGGACACAGATACCGTATCCACTTCATTGACATCTCCACCAGATACCTATTTGTGTTCACCGTTGCCTCTAAGGCAGACTACTATGTATGTCTCCTGAGATTCATTGCCTATACCAGGTCCCTCTCCTACGGCATTGATGAGCTATTCCTGTCCACCTCTACAGTCTCAGACTCCGAGATGGTGCTGAGGACTGATTGTGCACCTGAGATGGCAGATGCTAAATGCCGGGCGGCTTATCAGCAGCATAGCATTATCCACCAGACCTCTTCTCCCACAGTCCATACGGACAATCCCTATGCGGAGAATGTCACTGGCATCCTGTCCCGCATGATCCGGTCCATCCTTACAGCTTCTGGACTCGACCTCAGCTACTGGCCGCTTGCGGCTAAGCATGGTGCCTTGTTGTGGTCCATTACACCACACAAGGAAGTGGTGACTACTCCTATCCACACTATGACAGGTCATCACTTTCAGTACCGTCGTCTCCGTGCATTTGGTGCACACTGCTATGTGGTTATGGACAGTCAGCAGAGGAACAGCAGACAGCCAGGCATCTCATCAAAACTTCAGCACAGATCATGGGCAGGCCGTATGGTTGGTATCTCTATGGGCTCTAATGCCTACAAAATCCTAGATACCTCCGACGGCACAGTACATCTTGTGGGCAAGCCACACTGGATACCTACTTATGAGCACCTGGGCAGATCTATGTCAGCATTCCCAGACACTATGGCAGCTGACAGAGAGGTTGATGCTACCTTTATCAGGCCATCTCCCTTCTCAGAGACACTCGACTGTACCTATGCCAGCATCATCGGGATCAGCTCATACTACTGCACTTCGGACCGACAGTCTTACGGCTGTGTGCTTCTCTCTGTTCCGTCGAGGGACAATACCTGGACTGTACAATATGTTAAGTCCACACCCGACGGTACACACTACAGACACCTGCTGGTGTATGTCGCACACTATAGGAAGACCGTCTCGGTCAATGAGCACTACCCGATCTGGACAGTTGTCAGAGCCCGAGAGAGCCGCAGGCACCCATCATATGGCGCTATCATTATCTCCACCGATAGAGGCAGCAGCACACCTTATGGTGTAATATTTGAGCCTACTCCCGAGTCTACCTATGGTTGGCATATGGACCTTCCTACTACCCTCGTCACCTTTCCGTCCACCCATGCTGCCGCCTTCCTTCCCTTCTCCGATGATCTATTTTGGCACCCACTACCATCAACCCACTCGTGCAAGAACACCGGTTTCGCCAAACCCCGGCCCACAAAGTAGTCCTCGATAATCGTTTTCCGCATGTACCGAACAAAGTGGTGGTCGTGCACACGGTCATCGCTCAAAAAGTAAAGATAGTCAGACTTGATTATCACCGGATTTTCGGAGGTGCTCTCCACTCCATCAACCTCCAAGGATGCGTGTCGCCATAGCACACACACCAAAATGGTTGCCTGCTTTAGCACCCAATGCATACTTTGTGCCGCGCGGGGAATGGTCAACTTGTGATTCTCCGAAAAGTCAAAGACAACACAACAATGCCCCAACGGTAGATTATCCACACACTGTCGATAGTGCCGGTGTTGGTGCAGCGCCATGAAAGTATGGTAGGCATAAGGGCGAAGGAAGGGGCACGTTCCAGAACCATCAAGTTCACGAATCGCCCATGTTCCCGGGTTCCCTTCAACCGCGGTGTTGTGCACAAAACTCCCTCGGCATTCGCAGTTCTTGGACTTCCCAGGTTCGTGCCCAAGTAATAGTTGTTGTAACTTGTACACCAGTTCCTCTACTGGAGTTCTCTTGTGCACAAATTGCAACCGCTTAACCGCTTCCCCATCGTCGGTAACGTGACCGGTTGCTAGGTTTCATAACACTTCCATTCCACAAGCCGTCGAGACGTGAGTTCCGTTGCACACAATTGCAAATTAGCAAGACCCCCGCAATCCGGACACTCCCCCTTCAGGCATTCAATCCTATGCGAGTCTCCCGGTCGGGGACAAAGCAAACTCTCGGCGAACTGGCTGGTTGACGTTCCCACCTTAACAATGTCGCAAACCTCTTCAGTCCCCTCTATGACCTTCCTTGTAGAGTCGGTGCTCCAAGGAATGCGCGGACAGCACTCCTCCTTGCATGCACAGCCAGAATGCAAGGTCTCCCTTGTCCGATTGACGCCCTCAAGCACCATCCGAAAGTCTTCGTGGTACCTGCACGTGCAAGTTATGTTGTCCTGCCTGCGAAGACGTACCACATTCTTGGGCTTGAGACCCTCGAATGTTCGCTGCTTCATTTTAATTTCCGAGTGCGTGTCTTGCTTGGAACCGCATAAACAGAGAAACTTGTGAAGATTCCAACCATTGCTTGGAGACGAACTGATTAGGCTGCAGAAGCTTTCCAGCAGAGTCGCGCGCAAGGACGACGTCCTTTTTGCAAGGACTGACCCTCGTGTTTGAGAGCCAGTACTCGCGAACCAGATTCTGCACCTGTTCCTTGCTTTCAGAAGTGTTCCGCGTCCCACGCACCAGATCGGGTACCGAGTTCTCATCAGGTTGAAGGCCCACCGTACAACCATTACTTAAGGCCTCGCGCCCTCGTAAAGCACTCTCCACAACACGCCGGTGTACTCCTAGCAGCTCCGCAGAGGAAGTCACAGAAAATCCGTGCGTGCGAAAATTCTCCCCGCAGATCATTGCAGCAGTGGCCATGCGCATATTCACGTGAAGCTTGGAGGCGCCA
>LGRX02033953.1:0-13904 GCA_001247695.2 Cymbomonas tetramitiformis | reverse complement strand
AGGGGTGGTCTTGCGCGTGGGCTTGGTGGTGGAGATATGGCTCGCGCAGCTCGGGGGCAGGGATGCACCGGCTTCAGGCACAAGGCGGCAGTGCGCTGGCGGTGCAGATGCAGAGGGGCTCGGGTGGCTCAGCGAGGCTTAGGGGATCCCATTCTTCACTAGTGAGCTCCGGAGAATCCGGATGAGTGTCCCGAAGTGTGTGCTGAATCCTTTGATCCCCGGCGTGGGTACATAGCGCAGTCTCCTGTGGCTTCGGGGTGCCAAAGGATTCACAAGGATAAGCATACACACAGGCATGCATATAACCCTGTGCGCTTTGTACGGACAGACCTTACTTACTTACTAAGTCAATCAAATTTCAAAACGCCATTGTGATCGGTGCATGTATTTACGTCACGATATGCCACGTCATTTGTCACTCAGATGAGCAAAGCGAAGAAAGGAATCGGAGAACAAAATATGAATATACAAAACATACAAAATATTAACAAATTGGAGAACGGAATATTTATAGTTGTATAGAACCAACGCAACGTCTCATCGTATTCAAACGAATCGTCAACGTCGAACGTGCCGCGAGTCTGGATAGTGTCATCGTAATCGAATCACCATTGTCAACCTCATTCATGAGGTCACGACCCGACGTCACGAGTCGTGTCACCATGCATTCAACAGGTCGACGGTTCATTTCCGCGATTCCCCCGCATTTCATGTTGGCCTAGTGGAGATTGTGAGATCGTGGAGCCTAGTATATATATATGCCCACCACATCGCCGCCTAGCTGCTCAGCTGCGTGGATGCCCCTATGTCTGGTAGCCGGCACGAGCCAAACTTGTGCCGGGTGGTGCTGTGATGGTGATGCTGCAGGATGTGGTGCTGGCGTTCAACCGCATGCTTCTGTTCATCGTCATCATGCAGTACTTTGTCTGCTACTTTGCATACTTTAAGGATGAGGACGACTTTGTGCCTGTTTTCGCGTTGGGGCTCGTCTTTGGGTATGCCTGGATGCCCCACCCATCATCATCGATCTCCCTCAACCGCGCTGTGTTTTGATATCTGCTTGGTCACCCCCACCGCCTTGCTTGGGGGCAGCGCGCCGTGCAACATGCCGCCGTGTTTTGTGGCTGACATCGGAGGCGGTGCGTTTGATGCTTGGCCAGGCTGGTATATTTTGTTTTCCCCATCCAGAAGATCTTCGGCATCCAGGTGGATCCGCACGTCCGCATGCTCCCTCCTCTCCACTTGTTGTCTCTGCTTCAGTGCAGCAGTTTATGGAAGATCCATCGGCGTTGAGAGCACACCATGGATCGAGGGAGGGGTAAGGATCGGCCAAGCATTTTTCAAAAGAGAAATGTGCTCCAAAGTTTGAGGGCACCAGAGGGCAAGTGCCCATGATCCCGGCACCCCAACCGGCGCACCATCACCAATGCTCCCCCCTAGTGTGAATGCACCGAGATGAGAACTGGGCTAAACAAATGCGCCTCGACGCGCGTGTCGAGTGCTCAGTATGGTGCCTCCTCGCGGGCCCTGGCAATTAGGCCGGATCCCTGGGCGAGGTGCCGCAAGCCCGCCATGGGTCGAGGGCAGGGCAAGGCGATGAGAGCCTGGGTCGAGGGCAGGGCAAGGCGATGAGAGCCTGGGTCGAGGGCAGGGCAAGGCGACGAGAGCCGAGCCTGGGTCAGGGAGAGGCGAAGTGCTCAGGGGGGTATAAGAAGCGCCACGCAGGTTGACGAGGAGCTGGAGGATGGCGGCACTGGGGGCATCTCCTGGTGCGCCCATCTTCAGCCTCCGCGCATGTTTGCTTGCTACCCATGAACTGGATCTCTGTCAGTGTCAGCAGAAGAAAGGCGAGGTGCCGGAGCTGATTTGCAGCGGGTGGGGTCTGTGGGCGCCAACCTGGCAGGGATGAGTGCATGAAGTTCACGCGGGATAGCGATCGCGAAGACCCCGTCGGTGAGCCTCGGAAGTGTCTCTCCATTCCTTGTGCCCCCTGCACGATGCTGACGTGTGTTATAGCCGGTGGCCGCCCAATCAGAGGGGAATGGAGTACGTTGGTGTGGGTCCCACGCGATGCAGGCATGTTCAACTTTGGCCTCGAGGTGTACGCTCCGCGGCTGCCAGAGTGAGTGAAAGTGCTATTCTCTCGCCCGTTGTCTTGGCATGGCCCGCTTGCAAGTCGACGTGGTGTCAAGAGCGGCGCGCGGCCCTTGTGATTGGCCTGCCATTCGACGTGGTGTCAAGAGTGGCGCGCAGCCCTTGTGATTGGCTTGCCATTCGACGTGGTGTCAAGAACGGCACGCGGCCCTTGTGATTGGCTTGCAGCGCCCGTGCTCACCAGGTAGCTGATGAACCACACGCTGGTAGGCAGTGCAAGCGCTTGTTTGGGCGGCGCATTGGATCCTTCTCAGCACGTCGGACCAAGCTCGCGAGCCGCACTTGAAGTGTAAATCCTGGCTCAGGTGTCGCAAGCGCCTTGGGCCATTCCGACGTGTTGCGCATGTACGCATATAATGATGGATGGCATGGATGCGGCAAGTGTATGACACGGAAGACGAAGAGGCTTGGTGTGCAGGTACTGCACCGAGGACTACAAGCAGCGTGTGCACGAAGAGTACAAGTTGCCACCGAGGTAAAACCTTGTTGCATGGCTCTTGTTTGCCTCGGGCCGGTGCCGAATATTCGCCTCGTGTAGCTTCATCGCTCTCCTCATGCCGGGCCCCAACAGTCTTCTGCGGGGCCTTTTCACCAAGCCCCTGTCAAGGTCGCAGTGGACCTGTCATCCCTGTTGCCCCCGCTCCGCCTGCGTCACCGCCGTCCTGCGAAACCTGCCTGTAGATGATGCCCTTGTAAAGGGGTATCTAAGGGCGCCGTCGCCTTAGCCATGGCGCATCGGCCTGCCAGGATCGCATGGCGCCAGGAAGCTTCGACGCTGTATCCAATGACCTTGTAATGCATGTTGTGAGGGTGGCATGCCTCAGGCTGTCATGCAACCGTGCAAATATCTCATACAGGCTCAGATATCACCCCTAGCGGCGCCAGCCCCTTACGCACTACACCACGCCCAAGCCCCTGGTGGTTAGCGCCGCTCTCAGTGCATATGCTGCAAATGTGCCTTGAGCTGTGGTGGAGAGGGATGGACCGCTGCGCAGCGTGCACCCGGCAAACCCATCGCTCCTGCACGGCCAGCACAGTGACACAGGAGGGGATGCCACGCTGCCCCCTAATAGGTGAGCCCCACCAGGTGGTGACTCCGTGACAGACTCGCTGCAAGGTTGTATCGACAGGGCAGTCTTGACGTCTCGATACACACGAGCGCCGTTTTCCTTGGACCGTGCAAGCGTATACGCTCCTCCCTCAGAAGGCCCCTCCGGCGCGGCGCGGGTCAAGAGCTCCGCTCCTCGGGCAGTGCGCGGCCACTGCAGGTGCCTCACGCCGGCCACTTCATGAGGGTGTGAGCACTTCAGCAGTGAGAACAGCACTCCACTTTCGCCTAAGGCTGCATGTGTGGTGAAACACGACTCATTGGGTGTATGTATTTTGTGTATGTCATTGGACACAGTGGATGATGCGTTTTGTTGGTGTTACAGGACACATTAGGAAGATGTGCTTTTCGGGTGTTACAGGTCTCGGGGGTGTATATGCCTTCTGGGTGTTACAGGACACAATGGGTGTGTGTGTGTGTGTGTGTGTGTGTGGTTTATTCCGTTACCCAGAGACCAACATTTTTTGGGCGATGATCAGTCACATTGCATCATCTGTCCATGCTGCTTTGCATCTGGGTTGGGAATATGTATGAGTTGGTGGTATCTTGGCACGGCCCCGCCCTGCTCCTGATTTGCTTCTCACATCCACTGGGATGATCGTGGGCTGGCTTTTGTCGGCTGATCACATGCCATTCAGTGTGTGTGGCTTATCCCGGGGACGGCCACGGGATGGATGTGGGTGCTGGGGTGTGGCGGTCGCTGTGGCACCTTTCTACCGGGCACTGCCTCTTAGGGGGAGTACCAGATTAGTCTGGAGCTTGATCTCCCTTCTGTCTGGTGCCTCATGGCTGTGTCACCTGCTGGGGCACTGGTGATCATTGGCCACGATGTGAGGTACTGGCACCTCGTTGTGAACGGGGACGGCCACGGGATGGATGTGAGTGGTAGGGTGTGGCGGTCGCTGTGGTGCCTACCTGGCGGGCACTGCCTCTTGAGGAATGGAGCACACTAGTCTGCTTTCTTCACACGGAGAGGCAGGGCGGGGTGAACACCTTGCTCTGTGTCCTCCCTTGATCTCAGCGGGGAGCGCCTCAGTGCCCACTTCTGGTTAATGCTTTCGTGCATCTTCCGTTGTTCGACCATTGGTTTGCATTCATCAACCAACAGGTTCCATCCATTCATCGATTGGGAGGCCACCGGGGGGTTGCAGGATCAGTGGCTGTATGTGCTTTGGGAGCGTTACAGGGATCAAAATTTGAGACCAGGGGAAACGCCCAACCCATTCGCTCACCAAGACATTGGAATGCAGCCGACCCCAACCTTCCAGGTGCCCCCCCCCAGCCCCCTTCCTGCTTTATTCCACAGCACAATCGTCTCGGTGATTGGCAGTCATCCCCATCACCCGCAATCTTCTATTCACAGTCAGTGAAACCATCCGACGGTGCCCTGTTTCCTGCCGCTACAGGGAGGTTTGCAGGGAAGCAGATCAAGATTCCGTGTGTGTTTTGGGCGATCTGCGCAGCCATAATTATAGGTGTTTTATGTATACAACAGTATGAACGCCCCCTTTATGCAGTCTCCTGATACCTAAATGCGCGAGGGGCTTGAATTCTCGAGTTGTAATTCATCCTTAGAATTCTCATACATTCTCCACTCCAGAGCAAACGCAATTTACAGCTCTGCAAATTGCACTTGCTCTTCCTCCAGATATAGTTTCTAAACAATGGTAGCCGCCAAGTTTACGATTGTAAGGGCAAGCGTGCAAACTGTAATGGTGCTCCTTCTCCAAGCGCCAGCTGGCGCGAGGGAGCGCTGCGCCTCGGAGGAGCGCCGCGTTGCCTGCTCCGAGACGAGAGAGATGCCACGAGGGAAGCCGGGCGTGATTGGATACAGGTGGACCCCCGGGCAAGCGTGCAAGGCCCCCCTATGTATCCACCACCGCAGTACCCACCGCCGCAAGCGCAGCAGGTGCGTGATCTCGATTTGATGAGTGGTACGCTGCAGCATGCCAAGTGTGTTGCTTGGGATCTGAGATGCTGAGTAGGGAAACCCTAAATGCATTGTGTTAGCAATGAGTAAACCCTAAATTCACTGTGCCAGGCGAGCCATGCTCACATTGCCCAAACCCTACATACACTGTGCCAGGCGAGCCATGCTCACATCGCCCAAACCCTACATACACTGTGCCAGGCGAGCCATGCTACACCCCCGCAAGCCGGGGGTAAATTCCAATCCCCCCCCCGGATTGAAGAACCCCGTAACATATTTTGCCGGGGTAAATGATTATATATTTGGGTTGGGGTCGGCGGGTTCAACCACTTTCCATCGATCAACCATGGGGAGGGTGGGCATGGCTTAAACGACTGGATTACATAGGGCATTCCAAGGGTACCATGGGGGGTTGGAAAATCGATTGCATAGATCCGTCCCCCCCATGGCTCCAGCAAAAATCCGTTGCATAGGCCATTTTGCCATGGTAGGCAAACTTAAATACCGTAGCATATCTGGGGGGGGGTGGCATTGCGGGGGTGTCCCGTGCTCGCACAGACTAAACCCTAAATTTCACTTAGTACGTCCGTACTTATACTGCTCTAACCCTAAACTCTTTTGTGTCAGGCGCCCATGCTCACCATGCCTAAATCCTAAACGCACTGTGCCAGGCAGCTGTGCTCTCACTGTGTGTTAGGCAGCCGTGCTCACAATAACTACGCCCTAAATACACTGTGTCAGGCCGCTGTGCCCACTGTGCGGTTGGCAGCTGTACTCACTGTGCGTAAGGCAGCCGTGCTCACAATAACTAAGTCCTAAATACACTGTGTCAGGCAGCTGTGCTCACTGTGAGTTAGGAAGCCGTGCTCACAATAACTTAGCCCTAAATACACTGTGTCAGGCACCCTTGCTCACTCTGCCTATATCATAAAGCCATTGCGTCATGCACCATGCTCACACTGCCCAAACCCTAATGGTAATGTGGTAGGCGAGTGATGATCACACTGTCTAAACCCTAAATATTCAGCGTCAACAACTGAGTAAACCCTAAATGCATTGTGTCAGGCACCCGTGCCCACACTGCTCAAACCCTAAATACATTGTGTCAGGTGAGCCATGCTCGCACTGCTCAAAACCTAAATACGTTGTGTTAGGTGCCTGTACGCACACTGCTCAAACCCTAAATGCATTGTGTCAGGTCAGGCACCCGTACTCACACTGCTCAAACCCTATGTGTAGTTTGTGAGGCACCCGTGCTCACTCTACCTAAGCCCTAAACACACTATGTCAGGTGAGCCATGCTCGCACTGCTCAAAATCGAAATGCACGGTGTCAGGCAGCTGTGCCTACCCTGATACACTGTGTCAGGCGAGCCATGCTCACACTAAATACACTGTGTCAGGCACCCGTGCTCACACTACCTAAGCCCTAGATACACTGTGCCAGGCCCCCGTGCTCACACTGCCTAAGCCCTAAATACACTGTGCCAGACACCCGTGCTCACACTGCCTAAGCCCTAAATACACTGTGTCAGACACCCGTGCTCACACTACTTAAGCCCTAAATACACTGTGCCAGACACCCGTGCTCACACTACCTAAGCCCTAGATACACGGTGTCAGGTGGCTGTTGTCGCCACTGCTTCGGCTGTTTGCATGTTGCCAGATGATCGTTGGCGGCGGCTGCATCGCACAGCACGCTTGGCAGCTCACCCCGCGGTGGCTTTGTGTATCACAGCTCCTCTCGCCGAGAGCACAGATCTTTCCGACTACATTTGAGTCGCACAATCCTTTCCTGTTCTTTTGTTTTCTCTTTTAGCCACCCCATCACTCTGCTAGTGTGACTAAGCACGTTGCCCCACCACCCCACCCTCCCCGAGGGTCACTCGGTATGAATGCAACCCGCGGCCCCATGCCTGTTTAATTTAGCACACATGAACCTGGCACACTCTCATATGGGGCTTCCGAGGATTGATAGCCGCGGCGGGGGGCAGCAGGGGTTCTGTGACTTTCTAAGAAGGGGGTTGTACCCCCAGCGCCAGACTTCAAGTCCTAGGGGGAATGAACACACGCCTTAAACTCGGAATAACCCCAGTTTTCAACAAAAAAGTTGGGAATATTCGAAAATTTGCGCCTGGGACGCATAAGAAGATCACATGTTGTGAGGCGATAGCGTGGAGCAAACGCATCTTGCACCCCCCTTGCGTGACTAACCCCGTGCACATGATGAGGGTATCGTGGGGCACTCCCTCCTGCCTCGCGCGCGTGATGGTGGTATCGTGGGGCTCTGGGCTCCCGCCTCCTCCGCCATGTGCGCGACTGTAGGTTTTAGGGAGGGTTGCTGACCTCCCAGAGGCAGAATGCAAGTCCTGGGGGGAGGGGGGTATTTTTAGAACCCCTGCTGCCACCCCCCTCCCTGCCAACCATATCAATCCACGGAAGCTCAAGAATGGTGCTCATGCATGCACGCGATCAGTTGCTTTCGATTTTGTGCTTTATGTTGGGATGCGTAGGGGGGGGATCTGTCACCAAATGGCATCTGAATGATTTTAATATTTGGACTACATAGAAGATCCGGGTCCGGCAAGAAACAGAGAAGGGAGCAAATGGTTAAATGTTTGATCTTTAGTATTGAATACCGAATTTGATTGGTTTCCCGAACCATGCAGATGCAGCAGAATTATCAACCTGCGCCTATGCCTTATGCAGCTCCGCCAGCCTTCCCGCCTACTGAAGGTTGAATTTCTGCACTCCCACCCTCGCCCTTTGACTCATTCCATGACATCTCAACTGAAGAATTAGCCTGTCAAAGAGATGGCCGATGTGCAGCTTCCCGAGACAGCGTTTTTCACCTTTGATGTTGCTGCTTGCATCTGAGCTAAAGACTAGCGACCAGCGGTTGAGAAGCGCTGCTGCTGCTGCATTGTCTGCACAACCTGCTGTGGGCTAATGGTGGCAGTTTGGTGTTGTTGATCAGGCGTTTCCGCTTACCCAGCTGCAAGTGCATATCCAGCACCGGCGAATCCATATGCAGCAAATCCATATCATGTAAGATGACAAACTTAGCAGCCACAATTTTGTAACAGGGATATGACCCATTTGTGGGATTCAACGGTTGAGATGGATCCATCCATGGTTATCAATATTTACGTCTTAGCAACGACTCGCATTTAGCAGCAAATCGCATGTAGCAACCCATTAAATTTATAAATGCAAGTTGCACTCAATCATGCAACTTTATGGCAGATAGGCTCCCAGCCACAAGCTAGAGCTCAATAAGAAAACAATATGAGTGGCTGAACTAATATAAACCATGTAAGCGAATCTAAGTAGTACATGCTAATGTACTAATTGAGGTTGCTAACGGTATTTTTTTCACCAACACAGGCTCGAAGCCGAGGTCACAAAAACGCATCTACCTGCAAGCCACATCCCACACACGAAAGTCAGCACACGTTTGCTGTAAGAAATGTGCAGTTGTACCGACGTGATATAACACCGGCACTCTAGTTCCTGTCTCATATAGGCAGTAGTGCAACATTCATCAATATTCGTTTTCGTACTCGTCAATTCATATTCGTCGATATTAACACAATACGTCAACGGGCGGGGAAAGGAATGGACAGGTTGGTGATAGTATAGTGACGCACAATGAGGACAACATTCAACCAACGTACAACGTTCAATCAATGGAGTTAGCTACTTGCTGCAGGCTACAATTCTACGCGCTGCGTCTTTATCTTAGCGTTATCAGATTGTCTGCCACCTTCTTCAGTAACTTGACGTTTCAAGCTCCGTGGCTCATGTTTCTTTTCTAGAAGCCGGCGCGTATACCCTGACCAGGTTATCTGAGCCAAGGATATCCTAAATCGATCGGTTCCCGAACATCGGCATCATCTGGAAGATCCTCCCATATCCAATAACCAATACAGTAACTTCAGAAATGATTTCAGTGCCAGGCCCCCAGGGTACTTTTTTCGCTTACCCTTGATTATTTCGGACACCGTGTACATTTGCGCATTTCTACCGTAACGCACACCTTGGCCGTCGCCCACGCGTCCGCCAGCGGGACTACGCCAAAGTCGATAAGATAAAAGTGAAAATGCATTGATAGTCCCACACGGGCTCAAACCGCGGACCTTGGCGTTATTAGCACCACGCTCTAACCAACTGAGCTATAAGACCATATCAACTATCAGAACGTGGTTTCGATCCACGAACCTGTGGGTTATGGGCCCACCACGCTTCCACTGCGCCATTCTGATTGTATGATGACAAATTGTCTTGATGCATGCCCATACAACCAGGATTCGTTTTGTAGCAATCAATCGTGAGGGTCGTGACCACGTGACGATTCGGGTCATCCGCTGTTGACCGTCCGAAGTATAATGACCAATGCAGTGATGTGCGAGTAGAGCAAGAAGGCGAGGGTGGTGCAATCGAATTGACTCCCCGAATGTTGAGGCGTTCATCTTCGCAAAATCCAGACGTTGCGTCGTTGCATCGTTTGACATTGATGCATACAGTGTGGTTGGAGCGAGCCCCCCTCATGCAGCAACGCGAAACCGAAATGAAGGCGCGCGCTCCCCTGACCCACTGACACCCAGGGTGGATTTACCGTTGTAGTCGTCGGTGTTGCAGCCGTGTTGTTCTCAATGTTGCCCGAAGCCGCATGCATGCAGAGATCGAACTAGCGGCGTTATCGTGCTGTAGCCGCGGAACGCACCCGTCGGTTCGTGGTACAGGATAACGTCTCCGCCACCCTAGGTCACCGTCGCGCACCACGACCGGCTCCACCGGCAGACCTCCACCCGCAGCGGCGCGTGATGCGCGTTGTTTTATGCATGGCCGTGGCAAACGGCGCACGGCGCAGTAGATCAACGCGCCGCACCGCGCACCTACCGGTACGTACCTGCTCGCTGCTCCTGCACCGCACCACCAGTGGCTACATACTCATCCCACGATTACTTGTGGGAGGGCCAGATTTGAATGGGGTCCTCCCACAAGGACCTATTTTCAAATAATGTGATTTGGCATGCCAACCAATTTCGGAGGTGCATCAAATGAAAGGTAGTCTACACAGGTTGTATACTTATTAGTTGGATAGTGTCCGAATTGGCCGGGAGCCGCCTCATATATCTACAACGAACGATTGCATGTGTACATGCTCACCTAGGATTTTTCAACTCGGACTTTTTCTAATGTTGAAAATCAATCAAAACGAATACCTTATCTTCAATAAGTTTTTGCCGATAGTATATGGAGGCTGAGCATGCGTCCAAGGATTCGGCAACACCGTAGCATTATACAGCGTATACGTAAAACTGAAGCTGCGGTTTACGTAAAACACACGTTGATAGCCTCGTAGTGGACATCTATTTGCACCCGATTCGACATGTCTTATCATTGTTAGTCAAATGTCAGAAAATCTAAGGGCTACGTTGGGCTCTCGTCTGATGTCGGGGATGCTAGATTGAGTGCGTGCATGGCACTTCCACACCATTGCCTGCTCGCTATGGTCATCATATATATAGATACGATACTTGAATGTTTAGCCATCTACACGGCCATAACGTGCACGTACTTTGGTGTGTAAGTATCGTTGAACCGGACGAAAGGCATTTCATTTTAGGCAATTCAAGGCATTTTTCAGTTTTGACACCCGGTGCTGCTTCAACCGATATTTTGAGGGTCAAGATGACCTCGGGTGAAAGTTTTGACAAGACACTCCATAAAGAGCAGCTCGAGAACTTGACAATATGGGTCAGTGCTAAAATTTTCAATAAAAAACCTTCGAGGAGGCTGTCAACTTCAGTGATAGCCTGGTCCTTGTGGAAGGACTGAGGTTTAGTTCATGATTTTGTGAATTCACATCCCCAAATCACACCCGCGCTAAGCATGACCCTCACGTCGTAACTCTAGGGACGACCCCATACAAAATAAGATTCAATTGACTCAAAAATATCATGAAAGGGGCTTGAAAAATATGCTTCAACAAGCAAACCATCGACCAATATAGCCATTACGAAGTGGTCCTTGTGGGGGATCAGGACTAGCATTTTGGATAGTAGCCACCAGCGGGAGCGCCCATCGCGCGCCCAGCCGGCACATCGACACAGCGGGAGGCAGTGGGGGTTCGGGAGCGGCAGTAGCAGGGAGCAAGGAATGCTGCATGCGTATACCGTATAGCCGACACCCGCATGCTCTCGCACCGTCTTAACCGGCGTGCTCAGCGATTTTATTCACCACCTCCGCTAGAATCGATGCCGGTGTCGTCGTTGCGTGATTTATGAAAATGTTTTCATTCTTCTAAAGTTCTTCTAAAGTGGCTTCACTGAAGAGGACTTCGATTGGCCGGCTTTCCGAGAAACTCCGTGGATTCCTTCGATCGTCACCAGCGCCAACACCAAAAAGACCGTAGAGCGGGACTAGCCCGCCTAGCCTGTTTATATGTGCTAGGAGGCAAGCACAAGAGCAAGAAAAACGGCTAAGTACAAAACGCAAGAGTACTCAGTACGGAGTACAGTAGGACCGATCAGAATGATGTTGATGTGAGGTGCCTAGCCTGTTGTACGGAGTACTCAGTACAGTTGAGTTATGGAGAGAGTTCCTGAATGCATAAGAACTTTAAGTGTAACCAGTTTCGGGGAGATGAACTGAACTGAGAATTGTAACATAAAAAGTAAGAGCCGTATCCGCTGTATATTGTGTATTGAAAGCATACACTTGAAAGCAAAAGCATAGCTATTAAGATTTACGAAACCGAAGTCTTGTAGTTGACCAATCGTAAGCATACCTCGTGCGGTCGTTTAATAAGTGTAGAATAGTATAAGTCCGAAACCGTAAAGAAGAGAAGAAACTGGAGTGGTAGCCTCCTACAAAATGGTAATTGGATCGTTTTTACCGGTCGCTTCCTGAAAATTTCTGTTTCTGCGTATTCTGATTGCACCCCCCTTGCGTGGTGCCTTTCGCCCGGCGTTTTGTTTTGCGAAATCGAGAACAGTGTGTCGTGCGTTTCTGCTTCGTGTTGGTGGGTGCGTGGTTGTGGGATTCAGGTGCTCTAGGAGTGGAATTCTCCGAGTGCTTTGATCCGCGACGTAGTTTGGTACGACTACCTAGCAATGAAGGAGGTGGCTTGGGGCCCTTGGTCCTCCCTCCCCTTTGCGAATGTACTTTGAGTCTGTCCTCGAAAGGGACGGCTGCCCTGACGTGGCGTTGTAGCGTCCTTTGCGTATATGCAATTTGGAATTTGCGTGTATGACTTTGGAATTATTTTTACTTTTACGAACGAAAACGTGTTTTGCGTAGATTCTTTCTTTTGATCTAGGATGTTTTGTCGTGCGCTTTGGGCGGCGTGTCGGTTTGGCTGCGGGTTGGTGATGCCGGGTTTCAGGTGTTCTTGAGGTTCCGATCTCCGGGTACTTTGGGCCGCGAGGAGATTCAGGCGCGCTTCTGCCCTAGCATGTTTCTTGTTCACGCATAACGCTTGAGCTCGTGTCACGAGCGCACAGTTGCGCAGGTCGGGCTTGTCACGAGCGCGGAGCGCGGCACCCACACTCGGGGTGCTGATGAGGCCGGCGAGCCCCAAGCTCCGGGCGAGTGCACCCGTCTCGACGGGACGCATCGCCACGCGCCTGCAAGGAGGCTCACCCTTGCATGCGTGTCGCCACGAGGTGAGCACCCCGAGGTGCTCACCCGCGCCCTCCTCTTAGGGCCACCGAGAGAGAAGCGTCCGGGAGCGGACCGCTTTTCTTTTGGGGGGGAGAGAGCGCGCCGCGAGTGGCAGATGGCAGCCACCGCGAGCGCGCCAGGCGCACCGCCATGAGGCAGCAGCTCTCGCTGTGCTGTCTCGGGCTGCGTGACGCGCCGCTGCCCCGCCAGGCACACCAGACGCATGGTGCCTGGGAGTAGCGCGCAGCGTGTGCACCGCGTCCAGGCGCATCGGGCCTCCTTGCAGAGGTTGATGCGCGTGCCTGGGAGCAGCACACCGCGCACGCATGCCCCGCCGCCGAGCGCGGAGCGCGGCACCCACACTCGGGGTGCTGATGAGGCCGGCGAGCCCCAAGCTCCGGGCGAGTGCACCCGTCTCGACGGGACGCATCGCCACGCGCCTGCAAGGAGGCCCACCCTTGCATGCGTGTCGCCACGAGGTGAGCACACCGAGGTGCTCACCCGCGCCCTCCCCTTAGGGCCACCGAGAGTGAAGCGTCCGGGAGCGGACCGCTTTTCTTTGGGGGGAGGAGAGCGCGCCGCGAGTGGCAGATGGCAGCCACCGCGAGCGCGCCAGGCGCACCGCCATGAGGCAGCAGCTCTCGCTGTGCTGTCTCGGGCTGCGTGACGCGCCGCTGCCCTGCCAGGCACACCAGATGCATGGTGCCTGGGGGTAGCGCGCAGCGTGTGCACCGCGTCCAGGCGCATCGGGCCTCCTTGCAGAGGTTGATGCGTGTGCCTGGGAGTAGCACACCGCGCACGCATGCCCCGCCGCCGAGCGCGGAGCGCGGCACCCACACTCGGGGTGCTGATGAGGCCGGCGAGCCCCAAGCTCCGGGCGAGTGCACCCGTCTCGACGGGACGCATCGCCACGCGCCTGCAAGGAGGCCCACCCTTGCATGCATGTCGCCACGAGGTGAGCACACCGAGGTGCTCACCCGCGCCCTCCCCTTAGGGCCACCGAGAGTGAAGCGTCCGGGAGCGAACCGCGTTTCTTTTGGGG
>LGRX02033952.1:0-33828 GCA_001247695.2 Cymbomonas tetramitiformis | reverse complement strand
GCATTCTTAAAGGTGCACATGCGTGCTAGAAGCAGACGGCATTCTTAAAGGTGCGCATGCGTGCTAGAAGCAGACGGCATTCTTAAAGGTGCGCATGCGTGCTAGAAGCCAAATGCATTCTTAAAGGTGTGCATGAGTGTAAGAGCCCCTGCGAAGGCGTATAAATGTAGATGTATGCAATTTCACTGTTTCACAGCTGATCCCATCTTCTGCACTACAGGAGAATTATGGATTACCTGACAGAGAATCAGTGGAGAAGATCAAGTCCCTTTACGCAAATCTCGGCTTGGAGGTAGGCTCCTTGCTGCATGTTTGAAAGCTTGGATCATAATGACTGTGCAATGCACTCTGAAATTTGCACTGCTGGAAAGGTAGAATCCCGGCAGCTGTGCCCAGCTCGTTCTGGCTAAGCTTGTCCGTGCTCTAGCCAGAGCTTGCCCGTGCTCCAGCCAGAGCTTGTCCATGCTCCAGCCAGAGCTTGTCCGTGCTCCAGCCAGAGCTTGTCCGTGCTCCAGCCAGAGCTTGTCCGTGCTCCAGCCAGAGCTTGTCCGTGCTCCAGCCAGAGCTTGCCCGTGCTCCAGCCAGAGCTTGTCCGTGCTTCAGCCAGAGCTCGTCCGTGCTCCAGCCAGAGCTCGTCCGTGCTCCAGCCAGAGCTTATCCGTGCTCCAGCCAGAGCTTGTCCGTGTTCAGCCAGCTTGTCCGTGCTCCAGCCAGAGCTTGTCCGTGCTCCCGCCAGAGCTTTCCCGTGCTCCCCAGCCAGAGCTTGTCCGTGCTCCAGCCAGAGCTTGCCCGTGCTTCAGCCAGAGCTTATCCGTGCTCCAGCCAGAGCTTGTCCGTGCTCCCGCCAGAGCTCGTCTGTGCTCCCGCCAGAGCTTGTCCGTGCTCCCGCCAGAGCTTGTCCGTGCTCCCGCCAGAGCTTGTCCATGCTCCAGCAAGCATGGCACCAAGTCAGGCGTTGCAGCATTACACTTCGATAAGCTCGGACAGATTATGTGTTTGTAGTCTGAGAATGGCACTCCTTGTGACAATTCTTTTGTCGTCCCCAACTTGGAGAGTTGGGAAACAATTTGCAGCTGCGTGTGATGATGTCACCTCGGGCAGGAGGCGCGGACCATGTTGGCAAGCGTTCAGATGGTGGGGAGCCATCCCGTGATGACGGGCAGCCCGTGATGTGGCTTTATCTGTAGGCTCGGTACAAGCAGTTTGAAGAGGACAGCTACCAGAAAATCAAAGCAGCTATAGACAAAGAGGATTATGGCGCCCAGCAGCTATTCTCGTGGCTGCTTGCAAAGATCTATAAGCGACAAAAGTAGATCCTGCATGCTTACGGAGTGATTTAGCAGATTCTTCAGTGGAACTCAACTGCATTGTGGAACCTACACTCTCCATTTACACAAAACAGTATGTGTCAGCAGTACATCAGGATAAGTATGCAGCACATGTAGGTGTGCTTTGTACAACATGGATGCCGTCGGCTTCACTAACTGGCAAGAATAATAGAAGCCATTCCTATTACTTTGACCGATGCACTCGGGATTGGTACCGGGAACCGTATTTAAGTCTTGTACTCGTTCTGGTAAATGTCGACAGCCGAATGCTCGACATTCCAAAAGCGCAGTACCGTATGCAAAAATATGGGACCATTTTTTACCCTCGCAGAAAACATAGAAGAATCGGTATATTTTGCCTATAACGATTTTTGTAAGTCAGTGGTCACGAAACCGGCATATAGATCTTTAGCTACGGATCTCGCTCGATGATTTGTGATCATGCTGCCATGGGCAAATAGGCGATTTTTTCATTGGAGTTGATTTTTATTCAAAATTATCCCCCTTTATTGAAAATATGCAATTCGTCAAAACACCGGGCATTTAAGGTTTGGGGCACCTCAATGGTCACCCAACCGGCATATACCTTTCCAAAAATCGTAATGGGCATCAATAGATTTATATATAAAATGAACAAATCGATTTTTATTTAGGGTTTGCCCCACCTAAAAACACACATTGACCGTGAGACCACCGTACTTTCCTCTTAAAACATTTCTTTATGGTATTTTTTTAATGATATTTTTCTTTTTAATGGGATTTTTATGGAGGGCAATTTCGATCAAATTCGTTTTTGCTTTGTGGGTGATTGCCATCGCGAGGGAAATCTACCTTCGTGGTATGGCTCTTGAAGGTGTTGTACATGATTGTGGGCACGAATAGGTCATATTGAAGCTAGATTTATGTGCCGCCAGCACCAGGAAGGCCAATTCGCAAGTGAGCGTGGAATGGGAACTTCCGGTCCTTGTGAGAGGAGTGGCCCTTTTATTCAATTTCATGCGGTTTCGCCCCCACTTCTCAATCGCAAAAATCACATAGCAACGCCGAGTGGACCACCTATTCCAAGTTTTGAGATAAATTTTAGACACGTAAATATGACCTCAAAGCACCCATATACCAACTATATCAAAAAACACGGCCGATGGTCCAAATTCACTTCGGCCCTGGTGGGAGGACCGGACCTCTGGGTGGTAGCCATATATGTTACAGCTATATATGTTACTTTCCGGATTTATCATTTTTCAATTTGATTTGTAGCATGTTTGATTTACAGTATTGACATGGGCGGCACCGGAGGCTACACTTATAGTGGTCGTGGTGGATATGGTCGTGGTGGTCGCGGTGGTTTTAACCGTAACTACGGCTATGGAGGCTTTCAGCCAAATAAAGTTATGCGCCACAACGATACAGAAAAATCAGAACTCTTACGATCACTTGGTGTACCTTCGAATGATAACAATGCGAATGATGCTGAATCTCGATGGGAGACATTAGTACAACATGAAAATACATTTCTCTGTCGAAAAGATAAACGAATCACTTCTGGAGAACATCAAGGCGAGGCTATTTGCTTTATGGCTGCTGTTCCATTAAAGATCCATGCCGATCCTGCTTGGGCTCATAGTAAGCCCGCAGATGAACTTGCTTTGATTTACAAGTTCGGCATGTCAGGATGTCCTTTAGGACCTGACAAATGTTTTGACTTAATGGGCAAGCCTAAATTCCATCCTACTAGCTTTGATCAGATTCCATTATGCTCCTTCAAGCAATGCAACAAACAATTCTGTATCTTTCAACATAAGCTTGCGCTCCCTTCTTCATCATCGACTGTTGTCAATTCTGACACATCATTACACAAAAATGAGATCAATGTTCAAATTATGTCACGAATTGCCAATCTGGAAAGAGATATTTCTGATGCACAAAAACATTATTCAGAACTTTTCCTCAAATACAAAAATATATGCTCTTTGGCTACTGGAGCAACAGGAATAATTACTTTGTTCCCTCCACCAAAAGTGACTTCCGAGGGGATACGCTTCGACGACAAAGTTCTCAACTTTCTTTTTCAGATGGCCGACTCTATGCAATCAGGCAAACCCTTTGCTAGCTATGCAGCTATCCATAAAATTCCAGTATCCGGGTTTGACGAGGTAGCGAGACACTTTGGTTACAATGTACCAAGTGAGACTATTTATGACTCGATCTTACCACACCTTCCTCGATATGCTTCTTCATCTAAGGATGTGGATACTGTACTTGAAGGTACAATCCCTTCATCTTCTTTTCTTTTCAAAAATCATTTAGATGACCAACATTTATTGTGTCTGAAATTGACTACCGAGCCTCCATCATATGATAATTTACATTTGGCTATATTACAGTTATTTGCTCCATCCGCACCATTAGAACGAGCATATACTTTCTCACTGTTTGATGATGTACCTTTACTTGTTTCTAATTTTAATTCTAAATGGAATATTCCTTCTATGGATTCTATCCTCAATCCTTATACCTTTCCTACACATGCCTTTTTTAAGGAATGCTATTTTACATTTCGTGTCTCAAGTCACTTTATGTCGCATGTGGTGGGTCGACAGATCTCATTGAGCAATTCCCCAAAGATACCACCTGCGAAGAGAAGATGCATGACGAACAACAATGTTAGTGAATCAGATTTACCACAGCAAGATGGTCATATATATACACGTTCTTCTCTAGACACAGCTCATACTTCAATAATGTTACATAATTGCTGCAATACAGCTTTGTTAGCATTTCACCTGTCTTCACATAATCGTTTTCAGGTTGTACAACGACTTACTCAGATGTTTTTGGAAGACGAGGATTATCATATTAATAATTTTGTTTCCTTACTTTCGCAATTGATGGCTTGGTTAAAACAAAGACCTGAATTAAAAGTGCTTTTGGAGCACATTACTCCTTTGGTCAATAAACCTCCTTTAGTTTTTAAAGGTGTTGGTCGCAGTGATTTAAATCATATCGCAATAAATATTGAACATCCAATGAGAAATAATTTTATTAGCATGCTTCAGAGAATTCATCATTCGGAAGGTTATGCGTATGATATTGCATGCGATCCAGCATTTCTTGGATTGTATTCTCCTTCATTGTTTGATGAACACGCATTTGATCCATTTTCATTCTTTTCATATTCGTATGTCTTACCCCTTTTTCATGGTTTTAAACCTGGATACACAGATTGTCACTCACCATGGTGCATTGATAGAACAAATACTTTTTTACATTATACATTATGCAATATTCGTTGGTTATCTTTGGAGGATAATACTGCTAATAGATTCAAATTTACAAATAATGATCGACAATTACTTCTAAGAGAACATGCTCGTGCTCAGAAAAAAGCCGAGCGCTTTAAAATTTTGAAAGCACGATTTAATAAGTCTTTCAAATAAGGATGATGTTTTCCACATATGATTGATGATGGGTTCATTCTGTTTGTTATTTGTTACATTTTATTGGATGCATTTTTGAACCGTGAGGGCGGAACTCTTTTATATTTTTGACACCTTTGATTTCACTGTGTCCCTAGGTCATTTATATATATTTTTCACACACGATATAATTTTTAAGACATACCAACCACCCACCCGAAATTGATATATTATGGTTGGGTGGGTTTTGGGATTTTTGCTGACTTTCGCTTTGATTTCTGATTGGGTGATCTTGTTTCTGAATTTTGAATGGAACCCACTGTTTAGAATTTTTTTTTTTTCTTTCCAATTTCTAAATGGAACCATTACCACTGTCTGAGGGTGGTGGGTGACCCCACTTTGTACAGTATAGACAGTATTTCTTTTACATTTACTGCGGGATAAACTGAGTTCAAGATAGGATGACACTTGTCATGTTTGTCACATTGGATGACATTGGATTCAGCGTTCCGACTTTTTGATCTTATGATAAGATCTTATCTGAAATGAGTCAGCTTTGATTACATTACACAAAAAACATTTCCTAAAGGATACGTACAATTATTTTGAGTGTGTGGAAACTGTTCATTTTTGCAAACGTTCCGTAAGCGTACTACCAGCGTCCCAAGTGCTGGTCAGATTTGCATCTGAACAGTTTTTCATATATTTTAACGTTATACATATAGTTCAGCTTACATCTTTTGGTTGAATATATGTATATCTGCTTATTTGTGTGCTTGATCGCTTAGGGACTTTGTGAGCATTTTATATCAAGGGTGTCTACATACAGGTGTGCCCACCTATCATTTGTGGAAATTAACGGGATATCATCCCTCCATGTTTATGTTTAGTTGAATTTCTATATATTTTACCCCCCCGCGGTGGTTGATACCGTCCTGATTTTCAGGGCCCAATTTTGGGTGCCCCTGCTTCACGTTGCGTGCCCGTAAGTACCGTGACAGGGTGTATACAAAACCTTAATGATATTTTTCAAACAGGTCAACCCGCGGGCTTATTAGACCTTTCAATATATGTGATGCTGGTAAGGAGCGAGTGAGCGGCCCTGCGTTACAAGCACGCTGTGCCCGGAGGCACAGCGTGAGCCGATATGTCTGTGCGTATGTGTGAGTCATCGGGAGTAATCTGTGTGAGATATATTGTTCCGCAATATATCGGGTGGTCACTGAATAGTTTTCATACAAGTGTAAATTGATTATAAGAGATAACGAATATATATCGGTATGTGACCTAGATCTAGCACGTATATGAGATATGCATGTTGCAGTGTGATATAGGTGTATTGCTGGATAAACCCCCGGTGCCATGGGGTACAAGCCCATGGTCGGTTAGGCGCGGACAGGTCGCCATCGAATCGATCAACATAACTACACGATGGTTTACAGATAAGCCCTTACTTTTTAATCCTCTGCATATACATCTATGTTGCACTGTTGGTATATGCATGTGTATGCCAAGCCATTATCGTGATCAGGTTGGTATGCATGTGTGCATGTATGCTAGATTTATATGATCAGATTGATTACTATCACAGTGTAACTTGTGCACACAATTCCTGTATCCTATGTGATAGTGATAAGTGGGATAAGTGTGATAACTTTTGTCACTCACTGTCAATCACAGCATGTTGTTATAATAATGACATAATTGTAAACACTATGCACAGCATGTGTGTGTAATGATGATTGGTATCGCACACATTATTTCTTTGCAGCATGTATATGTATTGTTGGGTATTATTTTGTCATGCGTCCATCTGCGCAGCATCATGCGTCCATCTGCGCAGCATCATGCGTCCATCTGCGCAGTATTGTGCGTCCATCTGGTGCAAAATTGTATGAACTTCGAAATCGCACACTATGTCTGCGCGTGATTCATATGTATGTCGCGCTGCATACTGTATGGAGACCACACATACACCCTTGGGATGACTCGTTGTGGCTCGATATCGACCCAAGGGTCGTCCACAACGGTCATGGGGACCAGGAAGTTGGTGTTGAAGAGGACAAACAGTGCCATTGGCCTCTTCTTGAAGGCAAGGTCGATCTGTACGACTTTGCCTTCACGGTCACCAGAGCTGTGTATGCTCGATGTTGAATATCTTGGCGTCCTCCCCCAGTTCTAGCGTCTGATGACGTCGGCTAAGTATCTCAGGTAGAGAAGGGTGTACCTCTGCGTTTCCCTGAGGTCGGTGATTTTATTTGAGGGGAACCTTGTAGAGGAGTCCGTACTTGTTGGTCTCCTCCGGCGTTAGGTCACAGCCAGTTGTGAATGTACTATGATCTGAGCGGTCAAAGTGTTCGTATACGGTACAAACCGCTCCATAGGGTTAATAATATATATATATATACTTATATATATATATATATATATGGGATAAGTCTACATCGGGGGCCGACATTTCATTTAAATCCGCATCGGGGCCGACATCTCATTTTAATCCACATCGGGGTCCACTTCATTTTAATCCACATCGGGGGCAGACATTTCATTTTTATCCACATCGGGGGCAGACACTTCATTTTAATCCACATCGGGGGTACACTCACAGTGCATCTTTGTTGAGGGAGGGGTCACGGAGCAGTGCGGTGCCCCCGCCTGCTTCCCCCCTGTCTGCTCCAGGGAAATCCCTGGAGCAGGTTCACTGGGAGCGGGTGTGGGAGGAGGACTACAGGTCCCCTACCGTTTGCCACGGTAACCTTTTGCCATCAAAGAGTTCACTAGGAGCTAGGGGTGTAGCCCCTCTGGTGACGCCCCCGCCACCTGGCCCTCCTGACTTGTTGCTGTCTGATGCAGGCTCTGCCGTGTCAGTGTCCCCACCAGCCAGTGAGCACCGGGTGCACACTGGGGGCACTGACACGGCCCCAAACTTTAACTCAATCAATCTTGGAGGTCGCCCTACAGAAGGGAGTCTCTTCCCCTCTTTCCTTCAGCAGTGTCCTCCTGTCCCCGCTCCGGTCCATGAGTCGCTTGACCTGACTGGTGACACGCACATGTCTGACACACAGGCACCACCTCCACCGCCACGGCGTGTCGGTAGAGGTGGTGTCTCTATCTTCCGGTGTGCATTCATGTCCTTTGCCCTGTTCACTTGCTTCCTGGCAAGTGCTTCGGCGGAGGCCCTCTCAGCCGCAGCACCTGTTCAGGGAGTGTGGTACGGATTGACATTGTGTCAACCGGGGGGGGAGATGGGAGGTGGGAAAAGCAGTACTGCAGTCAGTCAGTACAGTCAATCAGTCCAGTCAGTCCAGTCAGTTTGGTCTGGGGATGGTGGTTTATCAGATGGTGGCTTACCTGATGGTGGCATTGGTATCACTCCTGATTGGTCTGCCACCCGGCAGTGTTCCTCTGGTGATGGTTCTGGGTATTCCTCTGGTGATGGTTCTGGGTATTCCTCTGGTGATGGTTCTGGATATTCCTCTGGTTCCGACTGGTATTGGCAGTATGACTCTGGTCAGCACCGCCACTATGGTTCTCCTCGTGGCTCCGACGGTTCCCCACCAGACAGCTCAGCCCAGATCTGTCTCCTTCAGGCGCTTGAGAAGCGGCGCCAGAGGTACAGAGCAGTATCAGCTCTGCTCCTGACAGCCTTCCTTGGCATAGTCCTGACATGTCTCTACCAGAGTGTCTATGAGGAGTTCCTCGTCGAGGCTCACTTTGAGGCTGGTCACCACCTGTCACCGATCTCCGCTGTCTGCAGCCCTGTGACTCAGACCCCGCTCTACGGCGCCATGCAGTATGTTGGCGACACAGCCCTGGAGATGTGTACCTGGTTTGGACTATTCTGTGCACCCCCTTCAGTCATCTTCTCCCAGGACCCCATGATACATCTTTACTCTATCACCGGCTCTGACACTGATGGCATTGTCTGTGACTCCGGTGCAACCGGCAATATCACCGGGTCCAGACACAGGATCACTGACCTTGATACCAGCAGGACCATATCCTTCAGTACAGTCATGACTGGACCCGCTTCACGGACTGACGGCACCGGCACACTGAGACTGATCGGCAGAGACATACTGACTGGTGACATTGATGAGTATAGCATTCCTGGCTGCCATTTCAAACACGGCGCCAAAACCCTCCTGTCAACTCGAGTTATGCTCCGGGAGGGTTTCTCATCACCTGACTTCATCAGTATGACATATACCCATCTTGACTCTGGCCGGATATACTCTATCATTGATGATGGCACAGACTATCTTTGGGCAGAGCCAGAGTCAGCAGATGTCAGCTTTCAGGCCTTTCAAGGCAATAAGAAGAGGCACAGATCAGGGGACCCATCCGACTGGATGTGGTCCAACAGTCAGTACAGTACCTGGGCTACTACTCATGGTTCTCCTATGGCTACGGCCAAGCTGGGGGAACCAGCCTTTGATGTCTCTATGTTCGGCGACTCTCTCCCAGTCGGAGAGGGCAACAATCATCCTGCTCTTCAGCACTATCACAGTCAGAACAGTATATTCTCCGTCCAGTTGACTGGTTATTACTTTTATGCTAATCCGCCATTCACTATATCTATTCTGGACCGCCTTTTCACTAAAGGGAATGCTGACTTTCCTCTGGACCCTCATAATACTGTATATTTCTGGATAGTTCCCTATATGCCATCCCACAGGATCTGGCATAAGACCTGTACGATGGAGGTATTACACATCTGGCCTACTGGTACTACGGGGTTATTCAGCTACCTTGAGCGACACACCTACACCTCCACACACCCTCTCACCCCAGCTGGTTCTGACGGTGGACCTGGTCGGGTCTTCATCGATGGCACACCCTTTCCCATCTGCATCCTCTACCGAGACCGCCACACCCCGATCAGGGTCAGTCCTCCCCTTGAGCTGCATGATGCTCTCGGGCATGCCTCGATGACCCGTATCCTCCGTCTCTATGACATGCCAGGGGTAGACTTGGGCAGACCACAGTGTTCCAGAGCAGCTCTTGCTTCACTTACCACCTGCTCTCAGTGGTGTGCAGTCTGTGCTACGACGGGCCTCAAACAAAAATCAGCCCCGAGCAGAGACCGCCTCCGTACCAGTCAGCAGCAGCCAGCCCGGAAATGGGCCTCAGACATGACAGGCCCCATCTCACCCAGTGGCTACAATGGGCACAGATACCGTATCCACTTCATTGACATCTCCACCAGATACCTATTTGTGTTCACCGTTGCCTCTAAGGCAGACTACTATGTGTGTCTCCTGAGATTCATTGCCTATACCAGATCCCTCTCCTACGGCATTGATGAGCTATTCCTGTCCACCTCTACAGTCTCAGACACTGAGATGGTGCTGAGGACTGATTGTGCACCTGAGATGGCAGATGCCAAATGCCGGGCAGCTTACCAGCAGCATGGCATTATCCACCAGACCTCTTCTCCCACAGTCCATACGGACAATCCTTATGCGGAGAATGTCACTGGCATCCTGTCCCGTATGATCCGATCCATCCTCACAGCTTCTGGACTTGACCTCAGCTACTGGCCGCTTGCGGCTAAGCATGGTGCCTTGTTGTGGTCCATTACACCACACAAGGAAGTGGTGACTACCCCTATCCACACTATGACAGGTCATCACTTTCAGTACCGTCGTCTCCGTGCATTTGGTGCACACTGCTATGTGGTTATGGACAGTCAGCAGAGGAACAGCAGACAGCCAGGCATCTCATCAAAACTTCAGAACAGATCATGGGCAGGCCGCATGGTTGGTATCTCTATGGGCTCTAATGCCTACAAGATCCTAGACACCTCCGACGGCACAGTACATCTTGTGGGCAAGCCACACTGGATACCTACCTATGAGCACCTGGGCAGATCCATGTCAGCATTCCCAGACACTATGGCAGCTGACAGGGAGGCTGATGCTACCTTTATCAGGCCATCTCCCTTCTCAGAGACACTCGACTGTACCTATGCCCAGATCATTGAGATCAGCTCATACTACTGCACTTCCGACCGACAGTCTTACGGCTGTGTGCTTCTCTCTGTTCCGTCGAGGGACAATACCTGGACTGACGTGGTTCATTATGTCAAGTCCACACCCGACGGTACACACTACAGACACCTGCTGGTGTATGTCGCACACTATAGGAAGACCGTCTCGGTCAATGAGCACTATCCGATCTGGACAGCTGTCAGAGCCCGAGAGAGCCGCAGACATCCTTCATATGGCGCTATCATCATCTCTACCGACAGAGGCAGCAGCACACCTTATGGTGTAATATTTGAGCCTACTCCAGAGTCTACCTATGGTTGGCATATGGACCTTCCTGCTACCCTCGTCAGCTTTCCGTCCACTCATGCCGCCGCCTTCCTTCCCTTCTCCGATGATCCCAGCAGAGATGTCCGCCCCGAGTACATTCCGCAGCAGTACACCTCAGCTGACAGCTTCATCAGATCAGGACCCAGAGACTTGGTGGTGCACATGTTCAATATTTCTGCACCCCAGCTCAAACCAGTCCACGGTGTCAAGCAGGCACTTTCCACCCCAGAAGCAGTTCAGTGGCAGGAGGCTATGGATGCCGAAGTGGCTGGTCTGGCCGCCGACAATAAAATGGTCCCGGGACACCTTCCCTCGGGTACCAAAGGCCTGACCACTCTCTTTGTGTTCTCCAGACCCTTCAAACCAGACCCCTCAGCACCATCCGGCACACGGCAGATCTTCAAAACCAGACTGTGTGCCAATGGTAAGCAGACATACGGCTACCTTCCGTGGGAGACCACCTGTACCACACCTCAGCTTTATGCCTTCAGACTGGCCTTCATCTTCGGCAGCATCTTCAGTCTGAAGATGAGTCACTTCGATGTCTCCCAGGCCTTTATGAATGCTAAGCTGGATGTTCCAGTATGGGTATCATTTCCGGCTGGTTACACCTATCAGGGGTTCGGTGGTGCTTTACTGCACTATGCACTGTATGGCCTTAAGGTGGCTGGTGCTTCCTGGCAGAGACTGGTTAAGGTTTTCATGCTCAGCTTTATGTTCGGCGAGGTGACATTCAGGCAGTCCTCTCATGATGACTGCATATATTTCATCTACACTGATTTGGTTAAGGCCATGTGTGTTGTCTATGTGGATGACTTCATTCTGGTCGCCAGTACAGAGCTTGAGGATGCCTTCTGGGCAGCTTTCAGAGCCAGGTTTCTGGCTAAGCATCTCGGAGAGGTCACATCGGTTCTCCAGATGCGGGTCAGGCAGGATCAGGCTGGTATCTACCTTTGCCAGTCCAGACAGATCAAGGACTTAATGGCCAACAACAACATCACAGCTCATTCCTTCAGAACACCTATGGACCCGAAGCTCATCATCAAGAAACCAGCAGATCCAGACTTATCCCTTGTCCCCAGTTACAGATCCATCCTCGGCTCACTGCTATGGCTGGCCCGTGGCTCACGACCTGACTGCTACTATCCCGTAATCTATCTGGCTCAGTTTGTATCATGCCCTTCTGAGGAGTCTATGAAGGCTCTGATCAGAATTGCGCAGTACATGGACAGCACGGCTCATTACTCTCTGGCATTTTACTACCCCGAGACTCCGGTCAAGGTCATCACCATGTTCTGTTATTCAGATGCTGACCTGGCTAGGGACTTAGAGAATGATGCCCGGTCTTATTCTGGCTCCGTGATATTCCTGGCTGGTATGATACTGCAGTGGCATTCAGGGAGGCAGACCATCACTGAGGTCTCCTCCACAGGGTCAGAGTATGTTGCAGCCAGTACAGCAGCACAGCGGTTGGTATCACTGATGTTCATGCTCACTGAGATATTTGGTTCTATTACTCACCGTATTGATTCCCAGCAGCCCCTTGATTCCGATCTTGACCATGCTATTCAGTACCTTGACAGAGCAGCCACAGATATTCACTTTGACATGCCCTCTCTTCAGACTACCTCAGTGCTCAGGCGTCTGCTTGACAAACAAAACAAGCCAGCAGACGGTCTGACCTCAGTCCGCCCAAACTCTCCTACAATTCCTAAAGAACTCAGTACAGATGAAATCACCCCCCTCAAGTTCCAGAACAACTGAAACAGAGAATATATCAGTACAGCCTCAGCTCAGCCCCGCCTGGAGTTACCTATTCCTCTACTGCTGGATAATGATGCATGCAGATCTATTGTCGAGCATCACCTCCTCTCCGAGAAGGTGAAGCATGTGATTATCAGATTTCATGTCCTCCGAGACTTTGTCAGATTGAACTGGATTCGGTGTGCCAGAGTCCCATCACCTCGGAACCTGGCAGACCCTTACACCAAACCAGTTCCTCCAGTCAAGGACATGCAGCCATACTTCATTCAGATGTTCCAGCAATATATGGCCATGGGTAAGGCTCAGGCTGCAGTTATTCAGAAATGATTTACTGGTATTCAGAAAGCAGCAGCATGATCTGACTGTGAGTACCTTGCTTTCCTGTTTTCCTGTTTTGGGTTGTTTGTGTAGCTGACTGTGCTTTGCAGGTACTGGCCTATATTCAAAATTACTTATGGCTGGTTACTTTATGTTAGCTACTGTTTTCCTTAGAAATGAATCACTGTATTAGATAGAAAATGATGTGCACTCATTGATAGATTGTGTATATGGACATTGTATTCCGAGCTCACTCTATGGTATTAGCTACACTGCATTAGTCATGGTATCCTTACAGTGTCTGTTCCGACCGTGAGCGCCACCGCTGCTGTCAGTCATGATCTCTCTCTTCATTCTCCCTCTGCAGTAAGTCTTTCCGGTGACGGGCGGATCTGGACCTGCTTCGGCACTCCTTATCCTAACCCTGACGAAGCACCCCGGATAGCTTGCAGCCACGGTGTGTGGACCTCCAGAGACATGACATATCACTATCCCCCGACAGCAGGGTGGCACTAGGAACAGATTACTGCCCGTGTCAGGACGTTGGGTCTACGGACCAGCTTTTCGGGGTTTTCAGCCCTGACACGGTGTGACTGCAGTTCCACCATTTCCATCATCTTTCTGGATTTTGGTTCTGGCACTGGATTAGTGGCATGTATCTTGGTTTGATTGGTTATTGGTCTGACCACCTCACTCGAGGTGGTGTGCTGGAGTTGACATTCAGTCCGAGCTCAGTCATCAGAGTTGTCATCACCGACCCGTCATGACCGCTGTCATCACCGATACGGCTCGACACCTCTGACTACCTCACTGACCTGATGATTGTCACCTCCTCTGATCGAGTTCGGTTGTCACATGAGACAGAGCACACACTAGCTCATTTCGCATCACACTCAGCATACTAGAACTATATATGATATCTTCTGTATGTTGAGAGAGATTCTGAGTGCGAAACCCTGAGCGTTGCAGTGCTTCCTGTTTGACCTGTCTGACTGACTGGGTCTTCTCGCAGAGAGTTTTGAAGAAAAAAATAATATACGCGAATTCTTGGGATTGCACCCGATTAAAGAAAACAACTTGGATAAAATTTCATCATACGATCCAATAACAGGAAAAATAAGAAAAGCTACAGGAAGAACAGAGCAAGACGAACATTTATTAAATTAACTTGTCGGGTGCAAAGTGCATTTATTAATCCACTTGTCGGGTGCAACCGACAAGTGGAGTCGAATATGATGATAGAAAAGTTACTTCTGGAAAATTCAAAAAAGGTGTCAAGTATGTAGAATATGATGTATCTTCCAAAATTCCTAAACCCGTTGTACAAAAAAAACAAAAATCACAAAGTTTTGAAAATTCAGCTTCACAAAGTAGTAGAGAGAAAATTCCTAATATGATTTGAAAAGATTTGGGGATTAATTTTGGGAATTAAATTATAAATAATGGTTTGTATATTTAATAAAGTTGAAATTAAAAAATCTTCAAAAAAAGATAAAAAGTTAATGGCAATTTTCGAAAATGAAATTGGTTCTAAAAAAAAAACTTACAGTTTTTTTCGGAGCAAAAGGTTATTCAGATTATACAATAAACAAAAGTATAGAGAAACGATCAAATTATTTAAAAGACACAAAGTTAACGAAATTTGGAAAAAAATGCGATACTCCACGTAGTTTGTCTCGGTATATTCTATGGGGCAATTCTACTTCACTAGAAAAAATATAATCGATTATAAAAAGAGATTCAATTTAAATTAAAGAAAATGGATGATTTGAAATTAGAAAAGGATTTGTTAGTTATCGAAGCCCAAAAAGTATTTAAGGCATTACCGAAAATTATAGTCGATTTGATCGTAGATGACTATCTTAATAGGAAAGAACATTATAATGAACTTTATTTAGGCAATGTCGATATTTCAAATCCAAAAATTCGCGATGAACCATAGAAATTTTATTCGTACTATAGAAAAATGACAAATTACATTTCATCTCGCAATATATTTCTGAATAGCGAAGAAAATTCGAGTGGAGATTCACGTAGAATCGATGTTAATATACCGACATTTTTGACGAATTACAGCAATAAAAGCAATTTAAAAGTTATTTTAAATACATTTTCAATTGCGAGAACTTGGTATTTGATCAATCAATTTAATGGTATATTTTTCATGTGCGATACAAATAATAATGACTTATATCCGGTTCAAATAGATTATGCAAAATATACACAATTAGATCAATTAGAAAGTGTTCTTTCGACAAATATCTTGAATATTTTAATGGAACATTTCGGTCAAACTCAAGCAGAAACTGTAACAGTGAAGTATAACGGAGATCCGAGTGATTACAAAAATAAATTCAAAATAACTCTAACTCAAGCAATTAACAATTTGAAATTTGTATCATTTTCAGTTAGAAACGAGTTTGCTGCAAACGAACCTTTGCAAAGTAAATTGCAAAATTCAGTTATCGGCCCAAGCAAATATAACGGTGCCGATGAGATCTTAGGCGGAAGACCTAATCGAAATACGAATGGTATGACAAATGTTATAGATTTGACTGATCTGTTTAATATTGTAGAACCTGGGAAAGTATTTGAATCATATTATCCATGCATTTTACAAACGAATGATGCATTATATTTAAGGACTACATCTTTATCAACAAATAATATTGAAACTACAAATTTGTCTGCATTAAATTCGGATGGTACTAGTTTGATTTATTCTGATATTTTGGCAAAGATTTTATTGCCAAGCGACTTAACTACAAACTTTATAAATTATTTAGACTACGATGAAAACTTTTCAATCGATCTACCTGCAAGTCAATTGACAGAATTAAAATTTACTTTAACAGATTCTAAAAACAGACCGAGTCCTCTTGTATAAAGCCCCCGGGAAGCTCGCGACGGATCAATGAGCTATTCAATGTCGTTGACAATTAAAGAGATGAATTGAGAAAAAAAATGTTTGATATCATTATAAAATAATATAAGCAAGTGTCACTTCCATTTCAATTGGCCTACGCACTCCAAAAAGTAAGTGGATATAATACAAATTACTTTAGAATCGAAACAACAAATCAAAATGAAGCTTCCCAAAATGGCGTGATAACTTTGAATTTGCCTAGACATCTGTAGCATGCAACCTGGCCTCCGTGGCATGCAGCCTGGCGTATGTAGCATGCAACCTGACATCTGTAGCATGCAACCTGGCCTCTGTCGCATGCAACCTGGCCCCTGTGGCATGCAACCCAACATCTGTCGCATGCAACCTGGCCTCTGCCGCATGCAACCTGGCATCTGTCGCATGCAACCCGACATCTGTAGCATGCAACCTGGCCTCCGTGGCATGCAACCTGGCCTCTGTAGCATGCAACCTGACATCTGTAGCATGCAACCCGGCCTCCGTGGCATGCAACCGGGCCTCTGTAGCATGCAACCTGACATCTGTAGCATGCAACCTGGCCTTCGTGGCATGCAACCGGGCCTCTGTAGCATGCAACCTGACATCTGTAGCATGCAACCTGGCCTCCGTGGCATGCAACCGGCCATCTGTAGCATGCAACCAGGCATCTGTGGCATGCAACCAGGCATACGCAGCATGCAACCAGGCATCTGTATCATGCAACCACTCGTCGGCAGCATGCAACCAGATCTCTGTAGCATGCAACCCCGCTGCTCGTACCTCCCGGTACACAACACGAGTGCTCAGCGGGCGTGTTTCATCTGCGCTTACAACATGGCGCCTACGTGCCCGTCTCGCACGCATGCGTGTTTCCCTTACAGCATGGCACGAGCGAGCTCACCGCAAGAATCAGGTCCAACGCAAAAAGCAAAGTTTTGCTGGACACGCAAGTTCACGATTGGCGTCCTGGCTCTTGAGTGCATGGCGAGAAGAACAACGTCGTGTAAAAGAGATCACTCTTGAAATCACGATGTGCAACATCGCCCGGTCCGAGTTCTACGCGAGGAAGTGTATGAAAGCGTAGAAGGCTACCGTGGACTTCGCTTCTAATTGCACCACCTTTGCGGTCCAGCGTGAACAACATGTGAAGCGCGAAGTCCTCCACGAGTGGTCAGCTCTAGCGGACACGCCTGACGTGACCCCGAGACAATGGGCGACCTTGCGTAGACATCTTCGCCGCCTGTGTGGCCAAGAGGACTCCATTGTTGCAATCACATGGGAGGTGCAGCTGAGAACGAAGAGTGGAGAGCAACGCGTGATCCCATCTCGTGGACTCCTCCTGTCGCATGTTACCTCAGCAAGCCACCATTATCATCACCTCCACTCTGCACGACCACTCGTCACGACCATCCCAGCCAACCGGCCTGCAAGGCTGGTGCGGTTGGGAGTGAGCGTCGAAAAAGACGCTCACAAACCCAAGATACCATATTATCCCAGGGGTATTCCCAGGAGTGATCTATTATTCTATATGCAATATATCTTCACATATTATCGGATCTTGTATACTTTCAGAATATCTTTCTGTTCACAAAAACCCAGACAGCAAGAATTATTATTTTATGTTGTCCAAGTCTGAGAGACCAACTCGGTGATCTCTCTTTATTCAACACCCTGAGCTCACAGATTATTTGCCCTAACTGTTCGCTCAGATGGATGTCACATTCCCTTACTATTTCCTACAATAGTCCACTGATATCAATTTCATGCATTCAGACACCCCTTATCATGAGGGGGTCTCAGCTACGTCGTGCCCCCTGGCACAACTCAATCAAGAGCTCAAAAAAATCCTAGGATTCTAAATAATATATCTATGTGCGTTACGAACGTTGAAAAAAATGTTTTCCTAATCAAATTTGCTCGCAAACAGTGTAAGGTATACGTGCAGTGAAGCCTTAAGCGGTTTTCACATACTTAAAGGCGCTTCCGAAAGCACACTGCCTCCGCCAGATCGAAAACCGGACGGCGCTATCGCTTTGCTTCCATCCACGTGACCGCTCGAGCCGGCAAACGAAATTCGAGTTATTGCCGAGGTTTGCGAAGCCCTCATGACACGATGGCATCGGCCAAACATGTAACAATGCGAGAAATGCCATCGGATCCAAAACGTTCGGACGGTCAGAGGCAGACGAGACATATGGCAGTGTCATACGACGCGCCCCCATCTAGTTCGTTTATTAATGCGGGATCAGAATGCTATGTGCCTGACAACATGGGCGGAGGTGGAGCAGTCGGAGTGGTATCGGCGACTGCGAACTCTACAGCCTACTCCTAATCCTATCCCGACTCAGCCACCAACGGATGGCCAGGTCCACTTCCTGGTCCTTCCTGCAGGTCCCACCCTCTGTTCAACATCTTGCAACCCCTTCGCCTGCAACGGTTCCGACTGAACGTGACCCGAGCTACCCTCGACCCCGCCCAGCTGAATCAGCTCATGCGGCGACCTTCATTCCCGCAGCTATTTCGTCTACCGCGGGAGAGCCGAGCAGTCGCGACCTCATCGGCGAGCAGAAGGTGGAGGAGGCGTTCCCTTGGGGAAGTTGGTGTACAAGCTACCGAAGTTCCCTTCAGAGGATGAGAAGGCCGACCAACTGGAGGAGGTCATCTCGCGAAAGTTCAGAACTTGCTGGACAACAAGTTGGCGCTGAGTCGACAGGTCGTCTCTCGCTGCATCGGCGAGGGGTACATCGCCAACACTGTCCCTGACATCCTGTGGTGGATGACGGTGTCAGAGGAGTGCGCATGCTGCAAGGGGAGCAGCGGGAGTTCGTGGAGAAGGCAGCGGGTGATGATAGTACCTCAGCAGGGTGGATCGGCTGGTACTCTGACGCCAACATCTTCTTGTCCTGGTGTCATGGTCCTCAGGCTGTTGGCCATCGAGAAACCGCAGAAGCTGCGGGACAAGCTGACTCGGAGGCACCGGGGAACCATTGGGCCCTGATCGGTTTGCATCCTGTGGTTGCTTTTGGCATATGCACGGGTTTGGTTGTTCATGACCCAACGGGTCGAATCACACTTCACGGTATGAAGGGCTCAACGGTCATATGAATGGCGGAACCGTTTGGGGCTCAATCCACTATGTCCAAGGAACAGATCCGTAATAACCCGACCCACAGACTGTAGCACTGTACGCACTGAGTGCCGTGTGGCGCACTTCGGGTGCCTACCCCGCGCCCTTTATTCTGACGCACCTCATGAGCACTGTTTCGATGCAGCTTACCTTGGGAGCACCATCTGGGCCTGTACATCCCAGACCGATCGGGTCGTTGTTTTCTAGACCATCGAGCACGGCAACGCGCGGCTTTGACCGGAAAATTGGTCGGTCGCTGACTGTACGTACCATCCATCTCTGAGCAATTTGAGTGTGACCTGTTCGCTACCGGCTCAGGAATTTTGGGGGGGCTATAAACGACAATGGCTTCGGCAATGAGATCAATGCAGACGCTCCTCAAGGGGTCGGACTTGGGGAGGAATCCTCAAGTCTGATATGCATTAGCAGCGCATCAGACAACACCCGCGCCTGCACATATGGGCCGGCTGTGGCAATGGCAGCCTGCGAGACTCATGGAATAAGGCCTACATTGTACGATGAAAGTGTCACGTGTTCGCGGCGTGCATCTCCACAGCAAACCGTGTATAATACAGCTCCGCTCATTGTACTCACAGAGTGAATTGTGTAAATCACACTCCACACGTGCCAGACTGTGCCCTCACCTGCGTGACTAAGCAATGATTTACCAGTAGAATGGAGATATCAGAGCATTTTGTGTGACAAAGAATATATCGACCCTGACCTGGGCTTTGGAACCAGCTGACTCATTTACAGACTAGAATAGGCTTTGTGTAGTGATGACATCATTTCTTCTGTCTCGTCACCTCATTGGCTGTACAGTGTTATGCCTGGTATTTGCAGATTTTTCACATCAGAAGGGTCTCAACGATTGTTTTGTTTTACGCATCGTTGGCGGTGTTTCCCCAAAGGTGGAAGAAGAGGCTTGTGAGGAGATAATAAGGCTAATTTGCCGATACTGTTTGGGAACTGTAACTTTGCGAGATGGATGCTGCACGCGTTACAACCGCTTTCATTGCTGCATTCGCCATTAAGTCGGTACGTCTTGCTGTCATCTGCGCCAGGCATTATCATCGTCCAGCAGACTTCATCAGGAAAGGCAGCTTTTTGCCACATACAAAGTATGAATGACTCGGGGGATAGCAACATCCCCAGGCGAGTAACACAAAGTGGCATGTGAATGACTGCTCTGTCAAATGTGCACTTTACTTTCGGGCAATACCTGACACAGTGGGCACTTGGGAGACTCATATTCAATCAGGGCTGGCACCACACAAGCTCTGAGATCCCCACCACCCTTAGTTTCATTAGTCGAGAGTTACAGATGCTACTCGCACAAAGTTCAATAAGCATATGCTATAAAGGGTCTCTTTTTCCTAGGGAAGGGCTGTGGTCTGAAGCTAGTGAAGGGATACGAAGAGATAGAAACAAATGGAATGGAAGTAAATGAGGCTAAAATGCCAGGGCAAAGTCACAAGAGGGCGCACGAGGCCGAGTGAGAGTTGTGACAGTGCAGAGCTGGTTTGCACGAGCGGGGCAAGAAGCAGTGCAGAGTTGAGGAGTGCAGGTCAGCAGTTGTGCTCAGTATACTGCCATTAGTGGGGGATTGAGGAAAGTCTAGGAGAGCGTGCATGGTGCGGTGGGGAGGCAAAGGACAAGCGAAGCGGCGGGGACGCGGCAGCGTACTTGCAGAAGGTGTGGAAGCAAGTCTGCAAGGAGTGTGGATCCGCGTACAGCTTGGTGCAGATTGGGCATCTCAGCTCGCCGAGCGCATTCATCACTTTGATAACCTGTTCGAGCCACACAGCGCACAACATCAGCGTGCTGGCACAAACCATAGGTGTCCGAGTTGGAATAATACACTCTAATGTCACAAGACTATCTGTATCCGCACACTTTTCGACGACCGGTCAGCGTTCGCACCTCCCGGAAATATTTCAGCCGCCATATGGTAATTTTATAGCAATAATTTTATGATACTGAGTGGCGACATATTTTCATTTTTACAGCTTTAATGTTGTTTTTATTGGTGTATTTTTGATACGCGATTTACGAGACGAGCAGGGACGCAGTATGGGAAAATCTGGTCGGAAAAAACAGACATCTGCGCCTCTCCTTGCAAGTATTGAGATAAATCTACGACAAGTCATGAGCTGCGCATCTGCTGCCCTACACCTGTTGAAGTTAGCGAAAAGCGACTTTGCCACTCTCCAGCTGGAAGACGTAGGCTCATCAGCTCTTTTGCATCTCACAGACTCGCAAGTAGTGTCAAAAAATCTGCTCGCGGCTGTTGTGGGCGCCAAGTCGAAAGAGGCGGTGACCACAGCTGAACGTGCCCTAATCTCCCAAGTGACAAGTGAGAAATCTGAGGGTGCGAATGCGCACAAGCATCGCACAGGTAAAAGTGTCTGCAGCGAGGGACCCAGTGCAAAAACCCTTCGTAGGAAAGTACTCCGTGCGTCTCGCAGTGACAGAAGGAAGACTGAAAAAAGTGACATCGAGCCAACAGTTTCCCTCCCAAAGCGAAAGCAAGAATCGCCGCACGAAGAATCTTTGAAGGGACGAAAGGCCCCCACCTCGGATATAACAGTTCGGCCCATCGACACGAAAAGCTCCGCTGTTGAATCGGCCACTCCTCAGACGCCAAAACCAGCGAACGACTTAACTGGACCTACTAAGCCGCCTCCATCAACAGGGCAGAAGCGAGCGAAGTCTAGTTCAGGTGACAAGGGGAAGCGCAAAGAGCCAAAGGCTCGAAGGGCAATCGCCTAGAATCGCGCAGACTGTCACAAACGCTCTGAATCTCAACCAGCCGTGGGTTCGCCAGCAGCAGCATCGCACGAACGTTCGAACTCTCTCAGCCCTGAGGGGAGAGTTTTGCTAAAGGTTTATGACAGATAATAGACAGTTGAACTACAGCGGAGACGCTAAAATCAGACGCCCCCTCTTTGTACGATCGATAAGTTTGGAGCATCGTGAGTGGAAAGTATCGCTATATTTCTCTACTGCCCACCGAAACTGCTGACAAATACGTTGATCGAGCAAATAGTGGGTGCCAACGCACGATCGCAACCGCTTTTTCCTTAACAGATTTTTTCCAGCGGTTACATTGATCTTTGTTGTATTACTTGGTGAGTGGTCCAGAGGACCGGTGGGACCACGGGATCTCGGCTTTCCCAAATCCTAAGAACTCGATGCTTAACTAGGTGGGGCAACTCCCTCCTGTGACCGAAGTCGGGGTTAAGACAGTTGTAGACTGCTTGGGATCCCACACTGCCTAGAGACCACTTGCAAGCCGAATCCTCACGTAGAATACTGGCTAAGCCTCTACCTGTTTAAAGTTCACCCGCACCGCGTCCGAACAAAATCCTGTGTCATCGCGGAGTGGATAACTGTCTAGCCCTAGCCGACGGCTTCAGGGGGGGCCGCAACACAATTTTGCCGACCGAGTCCCTTGCTTTGTGAAGTTGTGCAGTACTGAATCGGACAACTTAATAGTGGTAATAGGTAGAAAGGGCACGGCGCCCTGTAATAGCCTACTCATTTAATAATTGAGTCTCTTTCTCTTTTTCTCTGTATCCGCACTTGGTGCGCCTCGTAGGGAAGCAGGAATGCCCAACCCGTCATCACTCCTGCCACCTGCAAGAGATGCCGGCAGCTTGGCGTACCTCGTGTGCTGCACACTGCTCACTCTGCGCCCGCGCCCTGTCCAGCTGCTGCTTCGCTGCAGCCAGCGATCCCTCGAGCTGGCGACAGCGCTCCTCACCCTCCTCCGTTGCCTCGCTTGATTCAAGCTTTACAGTGTTTGCCTGCGCCACCCACCGGCTGCCAGGCTCTTCACATTTGCTCTTGACATTGCCTCTCCACATTTGCCCAAGTACGGGCTGCATCACCGCATGCTCGACGGGTTAGTGATGCCGAGCGCTCCCTCGTGCCCGAAGAATCGAGCCGACTCTTGGTCAGTCAGAGAAACGGCGGAGAGCTGCAAAGAGACAGCGGACCTTGGCGATGGCAGCCAGCTCCGAGTCGCGCACTTTTATCTCCATCTCACGCCGCATGTCATCAACAGAGGCATATGCACGCGCCACTCCATCCTCCTTCTCCTGCCGCGCACGCGTATCCACCCTTTCATCCTGCCGCATGCCTTGCTTGCAGCCGAATCCCACCCTGCCCACTTCGAAGGCCCTGCCCCCTTCGAAGGCCTTGCCGCCTTCGAAGGCCCTGCCCCCTTCGAAGGCCCTGCCCACTTCGAAGGCCCTGCCCACTTCGAAGGCCCTGCCCCCTTCACCAAAAATCTGCTTCGGGGTGAGGACGAAGCTTTCAAGAGCACAGATACACTGGCAGGGTGCATGGTGCACGCCAGTGGTGATGGCGAGGTATCAGGGTTCACCCAGGCGAGCGCCATCAGGGTTCATCCCCCAGGACAAACGGGAAATGTGGGTGAGGAGTGCACCCGCTGAAGGCGCTTGAAATCCATCTCGACGCGACCTTTGCCCTCTTGCAGCTCGATGCACGACTGCTGCAGGCTGGCCACGCGCCGCTCCAGCTCCATGTTGGCATGCTCCAGCCGCCTCTGCATCCTCCGCGGTGCCCAAAGTGCCTTGGCCTCCAATGCAGTATGGTGCGGAGTCGAGGGCAATTAAGTATTTGGTCAACATGACCGTTGTCATAACTAGGAACTTGCGAACCCCTAGCGTCGCGTACCCTGCTTCAGTGCGGTTCATATCGCGTTTTATAACAAATTCCATATTTATTATAAACGTCAATAACTTTCACATTTTAAGTTATTTTAGATTTTGCAAAGCCAGGGCGATTCTATGGATCAAAACAAACATTTTGACTGCTGGGATTGTGTGAGCTTCGCCATGTTACTATATTTAGCTGTCCATTCCGAATCTCACAAAATCTCAACAGTTAAAATGTTCGTTTTGATGCATAGAATCGCTCTGGCTTTACAAATCGAAAAATTATGGAAAATGTGAAAGTAATTGACGTTTATACTACATATGAAATTTGCTATAAAACGCGATATGCAGTGCTCTGTAGTCAGTCGGGAAAAATCGGTAACAAAAATGATCAAACTCTACGTTGACCCCACACGTAAGGTGTTTGAAATCATCGTTTGGTTTAAATACCCTCGACTCCCCACCATAATCAAAGTTGCTTCTCCCGCAATTCAAGCATCTGTTACGAGCGCCCTCTCGTCCAAGAAGCCGCAGAGCCTCCAGCCACCGCCGGGGATCTGCACGACCATTGCAGAGTGGCTGGCGCGCAGTGTAATTAATGCACAGGAGCCTATCCCAAAATGAAGCGCTCCCTTCACGACTGCACCTGGCGATATCCTGAATCCTCCGCAAAGTCTCACTGCTAAAATGCAGCTGAAGCGCTCCCCTGTGTGGAGTTTCGGACAGCTCAGCACCGATGATAAAAATAAACTGCACACTCCAAAAATAGCATTTAAATGGGAGCAACTCCATGGAGGCCGCAGCATTGGCAGGTTGCGAAGAGCCACGGGGAGAATGTCCCAACTTCCTGCAAACACTGAGATGCACCGGTTGTTATTGAGTTGTTTTCTTTAGTAGGTCATATTGACTTCATCAAACCACGACCTTCTAAGTTGAGAAGCCTTCAGATCGTGAACCCAGGTTATCCAAGTAACTGCAGCAGTCTTAGGCTGCGACTCTTAGCACCCACAATATGGGGGGGCTGATGCACCCCTCCATGTTTACACCTTCCCTCTCTCCTCGGCAGAGGGCGCACCCGCTCCCCGTCGATGCGTGTCAACTCTGCACGTGCTTGGCGCGTCTCTGGAGCCATCTGCGTCGTCACCCCTGCCTGGTACGGAATTGCTGCACGGTTGCCTGGCAACTCTTCCGGCGACCACCCTGCCTCCAGCCGCGCCTGTGGTGGGGGCCACCCGTACTCACACGTCTCATTGCCACGAACCCTCATGAATACGCCCAAGGCCAGCACTAGAGAGTTTCACGCAAAATTTGGCAGCCAATTCTTTCGCTTGGCCAACGTGGACTATAAAAGATCTGTATGCTGCGAAAGTCCAATTTGCCTGGTAAAGTCTACGAGCGCCGATTTTGGTTGGGTGTGAACCGGATATTCAACAGGTACAGTCAGCCGAGCGAATTGGGTCGCTGCCGAATTGATTTTTCATTTTGGCTGAATTTGGACGAATCGAGCGAGAGAATTGAGCAAATCAGCAGCCGATCCGACGTGAACTTGCGTGTCTTGGAAGATGCAGCATCTTCTGGCGCCGGACTAGCGGAAAAATTGGGTTAGCAGTGAGCAGGCTGGAGACGAACCTTTGAGGCCTTAACATCGGACAGGTCAGCCTTGGTTGCGGCCAGATCATCTTCCAGGCGCCGGTAGCGCTGCTGAAGGTCGTCCAACTTGCCCTTATAGTGCGCCTGCGCTTGAGCCTCGTGCTCCGCATTCTCTAGCTTCGCCTGCAGCCTCAGGGTGCGCTCGGCATCGGCCTGCCCCAGGTCACAACCACCTTGCGTCACACATTGAGTGATGATAACGCCCCACCGTGGACTTCTTCCGGTGCATGCAGCGCAGCTGCAGCGGAGACTGTGGCAGTCGGAAACGTTTCAGGCCGAAGGGGGAGAATGATGCCCTGCATGGCTCCTGGTCTCGCAGCCATGCGTTGAAATGTTTGGCACTGAGGGACATCTAAATGCTCAACTGCGCGTTCCAACCGAAGTCACGCCCGCTGGGCCGGCGCTCGACCTGCTCGCCTCATCTCCAGGCGCCTGCACATAAGGCCTGCACTAAAGGCTGACAAAGGGGGTCGCGAAGGGTAGAACGCATACATTGGGATTGGCAGGGGTTGGAATGGGGGCTGAACATGGTACCATCATGTCCAACGGATCGCCACCTCGAGCGCGGGCCTCAGGCATAGCTTCCGCATAACACCGATGCTCGTTTTCTTAATTTAGTTTTTGTCCCTGTATTTCATCTTTTCGGCAGAACTTCCACGTGGGCGGGCGCTCTGCTCTGCCAGGAAACGCCGCAGTGCCTCGCGAAGCATGCTGAGGTGGGGGCATCCATTGTAACATGGGCAAAGTCCAATGAGATGGCCCCTCGATGAGGTTGCCCACAGGTCTAAGAGGTTTTCCGAAGCCACCAGACCGGCTCCCACTTCCGGCGAGGCGTATGTAGGGGAAGGGGCACCAGGGAGCCGGGGCAGCTGCAACAGGTCGCATGGCCACCCGGGACCAGGCCGTACAGCTGGCCGGGGGAGACGCGAGCACCAGGTGGGGACGGCGGCATGCTCACCTTCTCCACGTATCTCATCTGATTCCTCAGTGCGCTGAGCTCGTCCTCCACAACGCGGCGCTTCTCCCTCTCCTCCTTGACCTGGCGCTCCCGCTCAGCCACCTGTGCATACACAGCCCACGCGTCAAATTGGATGCGTGTGGGGTCGGTGTCCCGCGTCTTTCTGCTGTCACATGGTCTGAATCGGTGGCTCAGAGCGCAATGAGCGAGGAGGAGCGCACGACTGGGGGGCACGTGGAGGCCCATGGGTAACCGGCGCGGACTCCCGGGGAGTGGCTGGGCCATCCAAGGGGGAGACTGGGTGCAGAAACACCGCGGATCCAGCCGGGAGGAATGTGCAACCATCGGATCCAGCCGGGAGGAATGTGCAACCATCGGATCCAGCCGGGAGGAATGTGCAATCGTCGCATCCAGCCGGGAGGAATGTGCAACCGTCGGATCCAGCCGGGAGGAATGTGCATCCGTCGGATCCAGCCGGGAGGAATGTGCAACCGTACGGATGGGAGCACCTGAGGGGTGACGGTGTTGAGGGGTGATCGGTGTTGAGGGGTGATCGGTGTTGAGGGGTGATCGGTGTTGAGGGAGGATCGGTGTTGAGGGGTGATCGGTGCGGGAGCACCTGGTGGGTCATGGCGTGGCCTTCGGAGGCAGAGCCAGCTCTGATCGCAGCGATCTTTGCGGCAGCCACCTCCTCTGTATCCTTTGCTAGCTTCTCCGCCTCGAGCATTTTCTCATGCATCTCGCGCATCTGCTCCCCCCGCCTTCTTCCCTTATGCTCCCATTCATCTCAAAGAAGGGAGTCGTCACTGCTCTCATGGCTCATTCATCTCGCGCATCTGCTCCCTCGCCTTCTTCCCTTATGCTCCCATTCATCTCACAGAAGGGGGTCGTCACTGCTCTCATGGGTCATTCATCTCAAATAAGGGTCGTCACTGCTCTCATGGCTCACTCATCTCCACAGCAGGGGGTCGTCACTGCTCTCATGGCTCATTCATCTCAAGAAGAATTCGTCCTTCTCTCATGGCTCATTCATCACAGAAATTCGTCACTGCTCTCATGGCTCATTCATCTCACAGAAGGTCGTCACTGCTCTCACGACTCATTCATCTCACAGAAGGGGTCGTCACTGCTCTCATGGCTCATTCATCTCACAGCAGGGGTCGTCACTGCTCTCATGGCTCACTCATCTCACAGAAGGGGTCGTCACTGCTCTCATGGCTCATTCATCTCAAATAAGGGGTCGTCACTGCTCTCATGACTCATTCATCTCACAGAAGGGGTAGTCACTGCTCTCACGACTCATTCATCTCACAGAAGGGGGTCGTCACTGCTCTCATGGCTCATTCATCTCACAGAAGGGGTCGTCACTGCTCTCATGGCTCATTCATCTCACAGCAGGGGGTCGTCACTGCTCTCATGGCTCACTCATCTCACAGAAGGGGGTCGTCACTGCTCTCATGGCTCATTCATCTCAAAGAAGAGTCTCGTCCTGCTCTCATGGCTCATTCATCTCAAAGCGGGGTCGTCACTGCTCTCATGGCTCATTCATCTCACAGAAGGGTCATCACTGCTCTCATGGCTCATTCATCTCAAAGAAGGAGTCGTCCACTGCTCTCCATGGCTCATCTCACAGCAGGGGGTCGTCACTGCTCTCATGGCTCATTCATCTCACAGCAGGGGGTCGTCACTGCTCTCATGACTCATTCATCTCACAGAAGGGGTCGTCCCTGCTCTCATGGCTCATTCATCTCACAGAAGGGGTCGTCACTGCTCTCATGGCTCATTCACTCTCACAGCAGGGGGTCGTCACTGCTCTCATGGCTCATTCATCTCACTGCAGGGGGTCGTCGCCGCTCGTGTATCTCACTCATCCTAACGGGATGGATGGGCTTGTCACGCAAGAGGGCTGCCCGGGGAAGCGGAGGGCGAGAGTTGCACCCGCTCGTCTGCCCGCTCAGCGTCGAGAATCGCATTACGCGCGGTGGTCTGCAGGGATTCCTGGCTCGTCAAGGTCAGCTTGATGGAGCCTGACTCGCGCGTCGCCTCCTTCATGCGCGCCTCCGCCTCTGCCCGCGCCAGCTGTGCGGCAGAGAGCTGCGACCTGCGCCACACACCGTGTGGACTTAGGTCACATCGGTGCCCCCTTCGCATCTCATAACAAGTACCACCATTGTAACACCCTACTTGACAATTGTGATACCCTGCGAGGCTTTAAGTTGTTTGTGACACACCGTCAATTTGCCTTATCTATCTTAGGGACGATGGTGAGCGGCAGAGGGGTTGGCAAAGGGACGGAAGCCCTCCAGGGGATGTGTTCCCTGAAATAGAATAGGACAGAGTTACATGTATCCAGAGTATAGGATGGCACATTTCCGTTCCGGAGTATAGGATGGCACATTTCCGTTCCGGAGTTCAGTCTGCCTGAGCCGGGCAAAACAGATAGGGAGATCAAGTGGGGCACTTGCCCCACTCCTGTTTTAGACTCCTCTCCAAACACTGCAAAGGGAGCATCTATTGGGGGATTTTAACGTGGCAGAGGGGAATTTCAACGTGGCAGAGGGGAATTTCAACGTGGCAGCCTCCACGATAGGCAAAGGAGGGGGAGGGCAAAAGCCGGGCCAGGCAGATGGAGGGGGTCTTGAAAAGCAGTGCCCAGGGGGTGGAGGGGTCACTTGAATTTGGTGCGCTCTTCGTCGAGGCGCTTCTCGAAGGTGTCAAGCGCGGTGTCCGCCTGCACCCTGCCACAAGAAGCCCCCTCCATCCCTAGGGGAGTGTCACCCGCCAACCCCTCCGGCACCCGCGAGATCAACCATTCGCACAAGTGCTGCCCATTTCGCGTCTTCTGCACGCGCACATGAAGCTGACCGGGGTATATACGTATACGTGATACAATAGTGGCATATTATACATATGTACAAATACCTCCAAATCATTCGAAGTCGGACATTCATTTTTGAGTGTTGACGTTGGCATGACACTCGTCAGGGACCCTATCTATGTTTGAGAGGACTCCAAAGAGCCAATCGAGAGCTCCATGGACCGTTAGGTTAATTTTTTGAAGAAAAAAGTGTGTGACAGTCTAATCCACGAAAAGTGCAACATATACAGGTTCTATCAGATCTTGAAGATAGGACTTTAGGGAGGGATACAAGAGGGCTTGATGAGCCCTCGGGTGCAAAGTTGCGAACCGACATCCAACTAAAACTGCTAAAAACGATTTTGGCTTAAATTTCGGGCTAACAATAAAGTTGCAGTGGTATATGTTTAAATTGGAGCCTGTGGAATTCTAGTGCTTTCAAAAATTGCCGCCAATCGACCTGATGCTGTGCCACTGACTGTGACAGTGCCAGTTCGAGCTGTCCTACATCCTGAGAAGTGTACAAGTTGGAGTCCGAATAGACACGGACTCAGCTCTGTTTTGCACTTCTGCAAAAGAACTTCAAGGAATTAAACTTCCGATGTGAACACACTGCAAAAAGTCCCAACGGTTCCTTCGATAATTTCTGGAAGAAACTGGCTGAATCCAAGGGCAGACAGCAGGCACAGGCCGAAGCAGAGGATTTAGGGGAAAGTGACTCAGCAAGTCCCAAGTTCACTGAACAGGATGTGCTGAAGGCGTTGGTTCAGCAGCAGCAGCAGCAGCAGCAGCACCACCACCACCAGATCATGGCGTCACTGGTGGATCAGATGAATAAGCCCAACGCTAAGGAAGAGGTGACAGGGGACCCTGTGGCAGGAGCCTTCAGTACTAAGGGCGACAAGGAGCTGCGTCGGGGAAAGAAGCTCCTGTACGCACCCCACAACGACTCGAACCCGTACCCACCACGCCCTGCGTCCCTGGAGGCGTGGATGAGGGTATGATTTGTGTGGCGATAAGACTTTTGACGACCTCTCCAAGAAGAGGTGGTCGGCTGTGAAGTACGAACAGCTGGCGCTGGCACCGGCGCTGTGCTACCTGTATGGCGCGGTTCAGTGCTCCGCCGAGACCTTGCCGATCCTGGAGGACCAAGACAAGACGCCGGTGTCGGCGCAAACTGCTGAGCAGCGTATCTACGAACCGCACAACACGGTGAGTGTGCGTACACGCTGCTCGCCAACTGGTACTCGATGATTCAGCTTCAAGCTCCGTCTGGACAAAGATACTTCTGCTCACGGCGGCCCAGAAGCGTTGTGCGCAAAGCAGGCTTTCATGGAGGAGAAGCTCTACAGCTCCGACGGCTAGGTGGCGGAGCCGCTCTTCAACCAGGCTGCCACTCAGCGAGGTGGACGCCTACGAGCAGCGCATGGTGATGCACACGACAGCACAGGCAGGCGGCGAAGGCTGTGGGCCGGTTCCCGGACAGGGTGCGGTGTGATCAAGGCGGAGCTGGAGGCAGCTCAAACTCGTTTCACTCCCCATCGAATCAGCCTGGATATGGACGTGGCAAGGGCACAGCGGGGGCCGGCTGTGGGGCTGGCTCCAGCGGTTAATTCGATTAGCACAAGCCTGCCCGGTTCCTTCCTTCCCTTCCGGGACTGGGCCGAAGAAGCCTTCTCTCCAGGAGACAGTGCGGCGGAGGAAAGGAGCCTGGCGGGTGCCATCGCGGAGGTGTTACAGTGGGTCTCTCATGGAGCGAAGATCAACTGGCTACGAGGTCCTCCAGAACAGTTGCATTTGGAGATAGTATATATGTATTTAAATTTTATGTAGATGTAGATGTAGACTTATCCCTAAATTTTAATATCAACATTACATACCATATGACCAGTATCATATATACCAATATTATACTCCTGGTAATTTCTTAAAAAAAGGGCTTCGTGAATGCGAGGGAGGGTGCCGGGCTACGAGAGGAAGCGGATGACAGAGTGAGGAGGACAGCGTCACACCTGGCTCTCTCCAGCGCCTTCTCCATATATGAATGGCCCCCGAGCGCCGTTGCCAGCCGTGACCTGGCGGCCCGCTCCATCCCTCTCGGCTCTCGTCGTAAGCTCCACGGTCAGCTTCCGCAGGCTCATGGCACTCAGCATCTTTACAAGCTAAAACTGATAGTTCATCCAATTCCCCCGCAGTCTGAGGGTTTGGAGCCTTTGGACCATAATCGTGTCATCCCCACCCACACTACGCCCCCCAGTGTGGGGGGCCTGCTGCCCATGGGAGCAGAGCAGCAGGACCAGCTAGATGCTGGGTGGTCGGGCACGCTTGAGCTACTTCTCTGAGGCGGCATGCTATATGCTAGGGGTTGGGCACACCTGAGCTGTTTCTCTGAGGTAGCGTGTTTGTCCCCCAAGGTCATCAGCTCCTGCTCATGCGAAGCCAAGGTTTCTCGAAGCTGCGCTTCGATGGCTGATGCGCCCCCCAATGCGCCTCCCCTCCCAAAGTTCTCTGCTGGCCCCGGGCCTGCAACAACTGCAGCTCGAGAATCTCCGCTACCAGCCAAATTCTAGCTGCAGGAATGATAATGAAGGGTGATGGGGCAGGGAGAGGGCACCTCATGGTTTGGGTATATGCCATGGAGCCTGACGGGCCCCGTGCACCCTCTCGCGGCAACACGTGGATGGCAGGCAGTCAAGCCGAGCGACACAGTCAAGTGCAGCGTGCCACAGCGCTGTCGATGCCGCTCTCCTGGTCCGCTACCCGCAGAGCGTATCCTTCCAGCGCTCCCCCGCGCGGGCCGTTGCGGATGAGGAGACTGACCCCTCCTCTCCGGAGGACTCACCTGCCGGCTTGCGCCAGGACTCAAACCTACGGCACCTATTGCATGCCCCCGAGAAGCTGCTTCCACCAGAGTGGGAGGAGCTGCAGGGGGGATAAGAGCACCGCACTGTCCCTCGGGCGGGCAGCGAGCACTCAGAGAGAGGCGAACATACCAGTGACCTTGTCCTGCAGGCCGGAGGCGAGGGTCCTCTCGTGCGCGTGCTGCTCGGTGACCTGCCGCAGCTGGCTCTGCAGCGCGTTTGCTCGGTGCGCCTCAGCGGTGGCACGTGCAGTTTCCTGGTGCCCTCACCCTCCCGCTCCAGCATCAACTTGACACAGTCTCCACGCTGCAGCGCACCCTGTGAATACCCTCCACCAGACCTAGAGAATACAACGCGTCCTGCACGTTATCCCGCAGCGCACCCTGTGAATACCCTTCACCAGACCTGGAGAATACAACGGCCCTGCATTGCAGCTATCCCAGCACCTGTGAATACCCTCACTCCTGGAGAACCACAACCCTGCACATCCGCAGCGCACCCTGTGAATACCCTCCACCCGACCTGGAGAATACAATGCGTCCTGCACGTTATCCCGCAGCGCACCTCATCGCGCCCCTTCGCAACACGTCTGATTGGTGCAGTGCAGCCTGGCATCATCCCATGGGCGAGCGCTAGGGCAGGATCGGCGAGAGTGCGGCACTAGTTACCAGTAGGCCAGCGCCGATCCCACCTGGGGGGATGGCGGGATTGGCATGTATGCAACGTGATTAATTGAGATTTATAGCACAGCTGTAAATAGAGGCAGGCTGTGGATGGGGCGGGCAGGGCACGCACTCTCGCGGCCAAGGGGGCGGAATCCCCGAGGAGCTGCTCTTGGCTGTTGATCATCTTCCTGCATGCTTCCAGCTCCGCGGCCATGGAGCTTGTCCTCACCTCGCACTCGTCCTGAGCGCTCTTGGTCCCCAGCTGCCAATGCCCCCGGTCCCGGCTGCTCGGTCAACCGTCAAAGATGCTGCAGATTTTGCAGAGCCTGTGACAGGAGCCATCGAGGGAGCGGCCGTCGCCTGGAACCTGTGACAGGAGCCATGGAGGGAGCGGCTGTCGCCTGCAACCTGTGACAGGAGCCATCGAGGGAGCGGCCGTCGCCTGGAACCTGTGACAGGAGCCATGGAGGGAGCGGCCGACGCCTGCAACCTGTGACAGGAGCCATCGAGGGAGCGGCCGACGCCTGCAACCTGTGACAGGAGCCATCGAGGGAGCGGCCGACGCCTGCAACCTGTGACAGGAGCCATCGAGGAAGCGGCCGACGCCTGCAATCTGTAGCAGGAGCCATCCAGGGAGCGGCCGTCGCCTGCAACCTGTGCCGCATTTACATGGGCAGACATAGCTCATCACATAAACACACATGCAAGGAAATGATGGGCCCCCAGCCGCCTTTATGTCTGTGGTCTGTGCGCCACGTGGAGGAGGGTGGGGCTCCAGCCGCCCTTATGTCTGTGGTCTGTGCGCCACGTGGAGGAGGGTGGGGCTCCAGCCGCCCTTATGTCTGTGGTCTGTGCGCCACGTGGAGGAGGGTGGGGCTCCAGCCGCCCTTATGTCTGTGGTCTGTGCGCCACGTGGAGGAGGGTGGGGCTCCAGCCGCCCTTATGTCTGTGGTCTGTGCGCCACGTGGAGAAGG